>JAULCE010157756.1:0-19503 GCA_032359355.1 Macoma nasuta | reverse complement strand
CCGTCCGACTGCTCCACAACATCAGTGATCCAGCAAATCCAGTTGTAAATTACAAGTAAAACATAGTCATATTAAAACATGCTGTTTTCGCCGGTCATCAAGTCGATATTGCAAACTGTGCCATTCCAGAACAAACGGCTTAGTACACCATAGGTGGAGGCGTCTGATCAGGGATTTCACTGTTTTGCAACAAAAGGTAGACCGAAAATTAGAATTTCGGAAAAGCACAATTTTAAATTAAAACAGCTAATTGCCAAACATATAACATACTACTTACATTTGACCTAATTAAGTTCTAAACACTGAACATGGTCACTTTAAACACCCTGTCGCATAAAGTTGCCTAAATAATGAATAATATTGCTGGCCTTTTTATCAAGTTCAAGCTACTCGATTCTGGTTTAAGAGTTGAAAAGAAAAACTAAAAATCACCTGACGTCCCAATATTACCTCACATTTAGATTCTTGCTTCGTCATGTTAACATCTGCCTGTAATTAACATGTAGTTAGGAACATATGTTTGCGTTGAACACATTCCAATGCAACTGTTTTTGAAACAGGTATTTCTTATTGAGAAACCGGTCTAAATTTGCGGCATATAAATCTACGATATACTATCCGAAAACCTAATTTATATTCAGAACGTGTAAATCGAATAAGTCGAATCATTACTACTTAACATATAACTGTCCGTGCAACTGCCGTCACTTTGTAAGCCCACGCTGCTGTTGAAACTTAAGAAATCATGATAAGATCTGGTTATCACAATAAAGCAAGCGTGAAAAACTTTAACGCTGACTCGTCTGACAGTCATAAAAGGCCCTTTCCCTCCATATTGCAAGATCAGGCACAATGTCGTCACAAAGCGTCAAGAATGAAATGTCATTAAAGCATCGCGAGCTTTGGAAAATATCGTTTAATTGGATAAAATTAGAATAGAGATAACAGCGCCGTATTCGACTAATTGCGGACGTATATTGGGGCGTATATGCCGCCAATATCCGTTATATATGCTCCGCTAACGCGTCGCATGTAAAGCTAAATTTTAGAAACCAATTTTAATTTAAAGCCACGGTTTACGGTAGCAATTTTTCAAATACGGCGCGGTTGTCTCTCAAATATATCCTTAATTGTTAGCAACTACATGTATCAGGTGTTGGACTAAAATTGCCGATACCTCAGCATACCCGCTTTAAATGAAATGTTTAAGTTGCTTCATATAAGCTTCCATCGAACAATAACAAAAAGTGCTCTTCAATCACATTTTAACCTTTTTAGAAGAAAAAAACAAGGCAGCAATGAACAAAATTAATTAATCTGACAAGGTTTTAAAATTCAATATACAAGTTTGTGTTAAACTATATCCAGTTAGCTGTGGTAGATCGAGCAACTTTGAACCGAAACTGACGCCGTGTAAAAGCGAAGGTAGATACACTTAGGGTTATTTAGGTTGTATGCAAGAGTAGATAGTCAAATTGCATTAATCAAAAATATGATGGCATAGTTGTAGCACCATATAATGTTAAGAAAACAGTCCTTGGGAGCGAGGTGACCTAGACCGTGGAGACTTTCGTGGAACCAATGTCAGGTTTGTTGTGTGTTAACTGGGACCGTCAATTCATTTTGTATGCGGACTTCGCTTTGTTCAGTCGCATAGATAGAAACTGGCAGAAGCAGATATGGCGGTCGTACAAAAGGTAACAGCTTTACATGTAATAATCTATGTATCACTCCCACATTATCTTTACTTTATAATTTTTACGTTCATATAATCAATGTTATATAATAATTATGGTATTGAAATGGCAACTTCGATTCAGAATGCAGTATATTGTAAGACAGTGTAGGATGTAAATGTATTCGTTGCAGAAACTACTTGTTATTAAAATAGTATACGTATTCGTGTAGTCAAAAGTAATTGAAGTACTTATGTAAATACTCTCTCTGTAACTGTCCACAGGTAGATTTTATATAATGAAAGTTGATATGAAAGTACTTTGTGGTCTCGATCATGAATCCTTTTTGCTGGATCCATACTCTGGTCACAATTTAGTCGGACGCCTCATGTTTCAATCGTACCTTAATCATGACATAGCACATCATTTCAGCGGCGATTAAAATTTGAGCATATAGTTGGAATGAAATTTTCTCTGGTCCTATTTTCTGACTCACTGTTTTATTAAAACGCTTTAATGATTATTTGAAAAAAAAACAATGATGACCAATTGTGTCGCATATTTAATTACACAAAATGATTGATCTTATAACATTAAAATGGTTCATGTTTTTGCTTTGAAACTTTAATACAGGTCTTTGTTATTGCAAGTGGATTAACTGGTGTAAGATTTACAATTTTAACTTGCTCGTTGTTTCGTAAGACATGACCCGTTTGAACCTGTTACATTGCAGTTAAAACTAAAATGCAGTGTGCAATGCTAGGCTGCCTGTTGCGTTCGCTTAAAATCTTGATAAACCATAAGGTAACCGTCAAAAGACGGTGTACTATGGAACGCCATAGCTGCCTTAACATGAACCGAACCGTTATGTGATGTGAATATATATAAACTTGATGTTCAAACCTTAATATGCTCTTCTTACATTTTATTACAAGATGATAGTGTGTCATAACATGATGCTTATTTGTCGTTTGATGATGCTTATATTAATGGCGTGATGTTCCTTTGATTTTTCATGATGCTTGTTTGTTATTATATGATGCAAGTTTGTTGTTTTATAATAACCATTTTCATTACATGATGGCTTTTCGTTATTACATGACGCTTTTACAATATGATGCTAGTTTGTTATTATATGATGCTTGTTTTTTATCATATGATGACCATTTTCTATTACATGATATCAGTTCGTCATTATATGATGTGTTCTCATTATGATATGATGCTCGGACTACTTCTTTCTTTGATGATGCTTATTTGATATTATATGATGCTCGTTCCATAATATATGATGAGCATTTTCCATTACGTGATGTCAGTCCGTCATTATATGATGCTCGGGTTGCTCCTTTACTTGACATGTTTTTTAAATGGTATTGGACAAATTGTGGATAATGGTACATTTGCTTATAATGAGCATATGCTCTATTTTCGAAAATATTTCACTATTTCAAAGAGGAGCCAAAAGACGTTTATACTAGTGATAATGAGTTCAAAGGCAAAAAACTATTATTACGATCATATTATAGATTAGATCAAGCTCGGCTTTCACTAAACATTTCAAGCTGAGATCTTGCTCAAACTCAAAACTTCAGTGATTTACTACTGCGCAGACATGTATGACTGGCGGTCAACCTTTCATTACGGAATCTATTAATTAAAAACAATGTCTTTTTTATTGTTACTTTTTTTCAAATTGGAGCACAATCTCAGTTTGAGACAGCTCGTGAAAGTCATTCCTTGATCAAAATTGTTGACACAGTTATATTTCAAAATAAAATAAAAAATACTGTAACATCATTCTAAAAAAGCCTACTGCGTTTTTTAAAAAAATTGGAAGCAACACTTACCACAGGGGTAACTTAAATTCTCAGTCAGCTGAACATTGTCAAGAACCAATAGTGAAGTCATTTTACTATAATTGGTTCTTGATAACTGACAAGGAAGCCCTAAAACACGCACACTCTTAGAAGCTCTCTGAACATGTATTAGAGCACAAGCAAATACTTTTGTCAAAAATTCCTTTAATGAAAATATCACGACCACAGAGGAAATTTCGAGTGTGTAGTCAATATTGCGTGACATCAACACGTCTTTGATAAAAAATACTCTGTCGGCAACCAGAGTTCTCGGTCGAATAAATCTAAGAGGCCAGATGTTACAATTATGTTCTACTCTGAATTGCTTGCCTCATACAGATCTGAGGAAACGTTGTGGTACCAGGCGCTATTCCTACCAAAACGCTCAATGTGGAATGGGTTTTGTATGAGTATGACATATATCCTTGGTTGGTAAAATCCATCGATGACTGAATTAATATTTCAAAGGAGCCAATACTAACTCTGACATTTCTGAATGATCTGAAACGTGGTGGCAAGGGTTAACATAGGCCGAGGTTAGTTATTCGCACGGCCGCAGTGTATCTAGTCTATAAGCGCCACAACTGTCGTGATTTTATTTAATTGTATGTTTTAGTATACAATTTTAAAACCTCGAATATTTTTTATTCAGCAAAATTTTGCATGACCGCCGATCATTATGTGTTAGGACTGATACAGAGACGACGTAGTATGCTGTATATTGCAGTCTACAACTTTATCAGATGAATAAACATCAAACGCTCGTAGAATATTTCAGAATGTAATAGTTCGATCAAAATGTCTTGTGAGGTGTTAACAACCATTTAAAATAGGGTGATTCAATCATTTTGTTAGGGCGTTAGCCTTGAACATTGTTTAAAAGGGCAGTTAAGTTATAAGATAATAGTTTTTGACTTCATAAGTATTAACCTAGATCGTGACACAGTTTCTTAATTTGAAAATAATAAATAAAACAATGACCTAAATACATTTAGGTCATTGAATGAAAATACAGTCAAACTTCGTTGGCTCGAAGATGCAGATACTATTTTGATAAGCCTTAAGTACCGGAAGTTCGAATTTCATTCAAAATAGTCACTGCAACAAATATATGTACTTACACAACAAAAACCTTTATGTTTTGATCCATACATAATTTGTTCGACAAGCATAAATTTCAGCCAAACGAGCTCGATCCATTGAAATTCGACTGTATTAAACAATGTATCTGTTTGAGAAGTTGATCTGTAAAACTACATCTAGGCAGAAAATTGCCAATATTAACATGTGTGTATTGCTCGATTTTGCTCACGTGACAAGTATACATAAATGTCAACATTTCTGTTTTTCCCGCAGCAACTTTTCAAGAAAATAACTAATACGCAATAATAGATTGAATCTCATAATACGGTTGAGAAAATAAAAATCGTCAGACCCTCTCAACTACGGCCGATTTGTTAGTCAATATACCATTTTACAGCTCTAAATTGGTGAGGGAAATTACCGGGAGTTTGGTCTATGGATTCAATTAAATTTTCCAATTTCGTAATTTCCGACTTTTGTACCCATTATTTCAGTAAATACATGGCACATGTTATTAATGTATTGATATAAAATACTGGATGCGGCAGGAATAAACAATGTTTGTACATAGTTTCGGGTAAATGTTGGCGTGCGAATAAGGATTCTTATTGCGAATAGTCATTCCCGTTAACATAATACTAGATTCTTGAAGTGCAACGCCATGCATTAACGCGTAGCCCACCAGTCGGTGAATGTGCTCGACCCTGTACTTCATTTGGAGTGACAAGACGCGTCTTAAAATAGCTGTTCTATATTTAGCACATTTTCCTTATCTAGACCACCATGTAATAAGAAAGGCACACCATAACATGGCGTTTGGACAGCTCATTGTAAAACAGCATTATGTAATCGAAACTAGTCATCATATAATATCAAATAAGCATAAAACAACAAATAGGCATCATTTTAGCCCAAGGATCGTGTCATATTGTAAACACCATATAATGACGAACTGATATCTCGTTATGGAAAATGTTCATCATATAATATGAAACAAGCATCGTATAACAACAAAATTTACATATTATAATGGAGAAGTAGCTCGAGGATCACATCATATTGTAAAAGCATCATATGACAAACTGACATCACGTAATAGAAATTGTCATCATACAATCACAAACAAGCATCATATACCAACAATTTAGCATCATGAAAAATCAAAGGAACATCACGTTATCAATGCAAGCATCATCGAACGACTAACGATCATCACATAACGACAAATCATCATCGTATAATAAAATGACGGTTCGGCTCATGTTAAGGCAGCTATGGCGTTCCATAGTGAACCATATTCTATTTCAATATGAATTGAAAGGGGTTGGGCAACAAGCTCTACCAACATTAGTTACGGCACTCCCCCTACAATTTACAACACTCATCACACAAAAACAATATGACAATTTTGAACATAATATACACAACTAACTTTGTAAATTGTAGTCCTTTCAGCGCTGGATAGCCCTGTACTCCACATGCTATTGTTTTAGACTTATACACGGTGTTGTACAATGAGCATATTTAAAATTGCTTAACGATCATGATTTTAATGTAAACAGTTTTTTTTAAATTCTTGAAAACAAATAAAAAAATTGCAAACATACTTATTATCTATTCTCATTAAACGAATTAATCGGGACGCTTTACTTCAAGAATGGTTTCATGTAGAATCGAATTTGGCATGAAGCAACACTATTTTGATTTGTCCCTAGAAAAACTAAAGATGGACGCACTTATTATGTGGCATTCATTTCACTTGACAACAGGCATCGGTATTACCACAAAGGTCGGTGTAATGTGCATTTCAGGGATTTAGCATGCATTTGTTAGTCTCATTACCTCACATATAAGTAAGAAATAAGCTCATATTAACGTAATTAGAAACGATTACATACTTTAGCGTCATATCGCTAAATGCAATGCACTATATATAATGTACTTTGCCATGTTCTGTCCTTACATACTTTTTTTTTAAGGCAACCGCTGTTTCAGCGCAAGACATTAAAGAGAAAGGGACAACTAAAGAACTGTACAAACTACAGGCACAGATTGCTATGTACTTGGAGGTTGGATATCTGTCTGCGTCTAACTTTCCGAAACTTGCAGGAGAGGTAAAAATCATTTAAGTAAACATAGATTTGAAGAAAAATAAATTACTGTGGCATTCTGCATGCCGAAATTCAGGACGCTGATAAAACAGATTGACGTTGTAATATTTTGAAAAAGTATTTAATGGTTTTAACGTTTATTACTTTGTAGATCAGGCTCTCTGCCCATAGTGCAAGGACACTACACAAAATGACAGTAGGCCTTATGAAAAAATACTACGGTGCCTCAGTTCACATTATCGACACTATGATGCCATTGATTATCGACGCGGTTGAGCTGGAGGTAAATACTTCGCTTTCGATTTTTGGACTTTTGCCTAATTTTAAAACTTGCGCTATGTCTGACCGTTTAGATTTGAAAGGAAGACTTTGTCACCGAACTTATTTTTTGTATAAGCAAAGACTAGCACACTGTTTGAGCCACCAATTTAATTCAATTCACAATCAGAAGTTCATATTTGAGGGAAAATAAAAACAAAATTAGCGGAATCAAGATATGTTTAGACTCTACAAGGAAATAATCTGATGAAAAGTATACATATCTAGGCATAAGAAAAATACTTTTTTAGGATTGTATTAAAATTTGTGAAGGAAATGGAGCATTTGCTAGTGACGAGCAACTCATTAATACCCTACAATGTTTTTTAGCCATCAATTACAAAGGCGCTTAAAAGCGCTTCTGTGGGCGAAGGGTTAATGTACATAAATGATTTTGGCTGTGCCTTATATGTGCCCAACAACATATCAAAAATCTATCATCAAACTAGAGTGCGATATATGATTTTATATTTTAAGATGTAAAGCAAAAATGAATAAGGTAACTTTGACTATGTTTAGCATTTCTTTAAAAATCAACAGAATTATTCAAAATCACAAGAAAGATTTATTTAGGATATTGATTCAATAATTAGCTCATAAAGGTTGTGAAAATGGCGAATGAGTTTTTTGGATAATAAATAACATTAAGAATTTCTGCAATTAAAAGTGGGTATCTTTTTATCAGAAAATTATGTAAAGAAATGTTAATGTTGTTGCGCTTTTTAACGTACCTTAACATGATCTTAAATTAAACTGCGAAATTTTTAACTTTAGGATAAATATCAATAATGATAAACGAACGTGTTTTTTTTTAAATATATTGATAATGTCTTCGACATTCATCATAATGCTCAAAACCAGCACAACATGATCATATAAATTTAATTATATTTAATTGGTCAAAATAAGATTATTTTGGGGAGACTTAAACAAATTATGACTTTCTGGAAATAAGAAGGATAGAACGTCTGATTCGGATTAAAGCTAAAACCTCGCGTACAATACTTTCGCCATATTGTATGTTAACTGGCGATAAAATAAAACAGATGACCATTTCGCGTTTTACAATTTTTGAGACAGTGGGCATATTTGCAGAGAAAATATAACAGTCAAATGAAAATATAACTGAGTGAATTGTTTTTTTTAGTATTAAACGGAACTATTTTTGAATGAACATATATAACGTATATGCACAATGTTAGTATACACTATATGTAGTTCTTGTTTTCAGAAATACGTGATTTAACCAGAAACAATTATTTTATTTAACCTAAGTTTCATCCATCAATTTGTAAAGCATTTATATGAAACTTTTGACAAAGATAACAAATAGTTAATGTATAGTAAATATTGTGAGTACTGGGTTACAAAGTCGCTATACCGCTATAGATGTGAAAACGTTACCACAATACACACAATCATTCAACCTTATTTTTCAACAATATTAACTTTAAGATTCAGAGCTTGGGTGAGTTCTAAGGCATGTAACCACAATTTAGGTCATACAGCACATGACTAGGATAAAAATGCTTAATTAATATTAATAAATCCTCTATTGAAATATTGGTATGGATCAAGAGTTTTAAGAGCCTCCGGGGGGGGGGTCAGAGAATTACTCAAGTTAACATCATGACAGTTCGACCCGCAATATGTCTTACAAGTGACGTTTTAATGCATTGCTTGGTAATACGAATACTTGTGCCTCAGGTTGCATCTAAACATCAAGAAGTTACGGAGCTTTGTACTATTAAAGATATATTAATGACTTTTTAGATATCCTGTAATAAATATTTATATCATTCATGTCATTGATGGCGTTGTGTTGTAGTTGCGTGCCTTTTTTAATACATGGCTTTACATAATAAATGCTTTATGATTAAACATGAAATATACATTTAAAAAGATATCCCATTTGTTGATTTCAGTACAATTTAAACATATTTAAATAATATATTTCATAAGCTTGAATTTATATACTGCCAACAAGGCACATATTGTAAAATACGACAACACAAAACTCGTTTATGTTGATATTTTCATTCACTTCGAATTTTGGAATCTTCTATCAAGATCAAGCGTATCAAACATAGAACCCACAGCGCTCAGTAGACGCAATGGATAATATGTTTAAAAGTTTTGAAGAAGATCTTTCAGGACACACAACATACAAAACAAACAGCACAGAAACAAGTCATTTGTCAGCACACACACACACACACACACACACACACACACACACACACACACGCGAGCCCAAACGTACGCAACATAGAGAACGGTCAGTTCAGTTTCAAACACGTCACTGGGGGGTTTAAACCAGTTATGGGGCGCCCAAACTCACTCTTATCCCATCGAAACTCCATCAGATTTACAGTGTAAATGAAAGTTATTCCCGTCCGACTACTCCACTGCATCAGTGATGACAAATGCAGTTGTAAAATGTGTGTAAAACATAGACATATTAAAACTCATTTACTGTTTTTGCCATTCACCAATGTACTCAATGACTTGTTTGAAGTCAGAGTAACTGTAGAGCAGCCATCAAGGGTTCGACAGAACCGGCACAATACAAATATACGACGTTCTCGTTCCGTTTCCTACTTTCAAAGTAGTCATTATAGAGTAGTATGACCTTCCTGTCGACGCACGAGCGAATAGGGAAGCGTGATGGCCAACTGTAAAATGGTTGAGCACCAAACATGCAGTGGGCTGTAATATTGATGGATAATAGCCCTTCTTGATATTTGTTTAATACGTTTTATAAACAAATCGTACAAATGGGTACGCTCAGCTATTGTCCGAAGCTTGTAAATCACATCTCCATAAAACTCTGGGTGTGAAATACCTTGTCGCAGGAGCGTCTTTTTATTACATTTATACTTGCTAATGAGAGAGATATTTCGATAATAGAATTTAGAAAAGGTTTTACGACGTGTGTCATACCTATATCCTTGCTTGAGGAGCTTTTTAGTAATAACATGATTGCGGTTACTGAAATCGTCAACGGAAGAACAGCCTCTAGCAAATCGAATAAGTTGTGAAATGTTAACCCCGATTTATGTAGAACGGGGAACATCTGCTTCAAGATGATGGTAATTTACTATTTTGAAATTAATGCTGATATATCCGAATTGTTAGCTTTTTTTTAATTGAAATTTCTAAGGGTAAATAAAAGTACGCATTTTGTCAAAATAGTGGTTATCTATGTTAAATATGACATCCAAATATAAGTCACATCTATAGCCATTCGACCACTAACTATCGCAAGAAAGGAACATTGTTTTTGAGAGGATACATTTTCATATATTATGCTTTATAGCTGAACACTAATCGAGTTCATGTTTTGAGCTATTAAACTACTACTTTATTACTATTTATGGAATCACAATATCAACAATGACGATACAATTATTTTTAAAACTCTTTAAGGATGGTGACCTTATCACTGACGCATACAAGCAAATTATTGATCTAGCCTCTGATATGAAAAAGGAAGCCGAAGATACCAAATCAAGGTAATTCTTTTATGTTATTGAAAGATTGGTATAAAATATTGTTCCTTAATAAATATACTTAGATAAAAGAGTTAATACAGTAAAAATGAATGCTAGCTTCTATAAAGATGATTCAACTCTGTTTTTCGTCCGACCCTTTAAATCGACCGAGCCAGTAAAAACTTATTAATTATTAAGCTGTGAACCATAGCTAACAGCATCATTTTAACAGGTGAATATATAACGTGTGATAATGTTACAATACTGATACACATTTTGGTATTATTTTAAGTCAAAATGAGTTAGGAATCAAGTTTGGAAAATTTGCCTTCTAGTTTTCCCAATCTGAGAATAATTCTGTGTATATTATTTTGCGCTTTTTCTTACTAGCATACATGCCTATTAATCAACAACAATAATCCATACATATATTTAATCATACACCATGTTTTGGCAGGTGCGTCGTTATAAAGGTCGGTTACGATGTCAACTTGATCCAAATATAACATTTTTCATCAAGTTAAATAAGATTAAACCTTGTGAAAATCATTGATGAGAACAATTTAATCCCATTTAGACCTACAAAAGCTAAACAGCTAGTCAAAGTTACTGACTAAACCTTTTTGTTTCAGTTCATGTATGAAAATAACATTGAGAATCGGTTTTACTTCTCAAATGCAAAGGACAAACTGTTTTTGTTATCATTCACATTCAATACTTTTTCTAGTTTTGTGTTCAATTGTGTCTAACATATCGCATTATAGTCTACCGTGAGTGACCCCGATGACGTTTTTAGCAGGAAACTAATGTAATCCCCTTGTTATAGATATACACAGTATCTGAAATCAGTCGACGCAAAATGACAAACCGAATTACAATAGGTCATATAGGATCCCTAGAACAACACAGGAGTGGAGGGCATAATAATTCGTCACCAGTGTTATAAGGTTTCAAATACATAATTGGTACATTATAGAGACAATATTGTAAACAAGAAATATCTTTAAAAAAGATGTTCAGCGGTAAAATTATTTGAAGCTGTGAAAGTATAAATTGCTGTGTGTTGCAATGAATGTTATGTTGTATAACAATATCGAGAAAGGTCAATGGAAAGTCTTAAACCCGGGACACTGAACTCAGGACCGAGAAAAAAAGGCAGCCAGTACGTATTCCGTCACCAACTGAACGTAATCACCGAATTTAAGTCTGGTTCCATCTTATACTGTTGTATGCATTTGTGATATTTTCTCTTCTCAGCAATCTTTAATGTGACTTTCTTGAAATGACTAAATAAATAAGTTTCCAGATTTGCACTTCATAATATACATACAAGGAAATTTCAATTTTACAAAAAGCATACCTAAACTTCAAAAAGTGTTAATTTCAAAACGGATTACTGCTCATAAAGGAGTTATTATGTGCTGGTTCAGTCAATGTTTGAATTACCTCCCTTGGAAGCTTAAGTATTTATGCATTGTTCTATTTTTAGATTTTAATATGATAGTAAGCGTATTTATGAAATTAAATTAACTTATTTTCCATGTTTTTACAACAAGCTCTTCTCTGTGCACTTGTATACAGAATTACTGTAATAGGCATTTATTTTTCAATACAACTGGTAAAAATTATGATACTAAATTAGAGATTATGATAATATGCCGTGTTAGGCATTTGCTCTGTTTACATGGCAAAATGGATGTCCTCCGATTTTAAGGTGTGTAAACTAGATTCAGGTGTGCTTATGTCATTAACAATGATATGTGTCGGTCAATCTATGTCCAAACTTCAATTTTGAATGTCCATCTAATGCATTATTTCGAGAATATCGGCCGATAGATATTGACCTAGATTGCGTAAATGATTAAGATGGCTTAAAGAACTATAGTCTGTTTCACTACAGTGCATAATAAGACTGTGCCTCTGATTAATACAGCTTAAAATCATTTCAATTTCCGAAGATAAAAGAGTTGTAAGCCAGCCATTAGCCAATGAAAACAACTTGTTTAAGGCATTGAGCTTCAAACAACTATTTCTGGTACTTTCTCATAGGTGGAAAATGTAGGTCAATACTGATAACATACAGCTCCGCTGAAAAAGTATTCTGAAAATACAAAAAATATGATTTTGCCAACTTCGTCTTATGATTTAATCACATATTGATCCCTTGTGGTGACCTCATTGACAGCGGCGCAAAGTCCGTGATAGCTAAATATGGAAAGAATGTCGGATCTGAAACAAAAGCAAAGTTATTATTTCCATTCAGAGAAGAACAGAAATGTGTAAGAAAAAGATGAAATAATTTATCTGCTGGTCTAGTAGCCATTTCCGCTATGGAAAAGGAATTGAAATTGTGTTTTGCCTGGGTGCAAAATCGGAAGCGAACCTACATCTTATCTGTTCGATATCAATTATATGCTTTGAAACAAGTATTTCCCGGAAGTAGGTTTTTGCGTCTCGAACGTAGCTTTGTGAGCCTCATTTAAAGCAATGCATACAATTGACAACATTTTCTAAGTAATCGCCTATCCGTTCTTTGTGAGATTGTGCAGCCAATGTGTGCTCTTTTCTCAATTTGATAATCAAACTCGACAATACACTACTGTTTAAACTAAAGGTTACACCGGGAGTTAACTGAACGAAAACTGAAAGTGCACTGGCAGTTAACTGAGATAAAACAGGCGATCACTAAGAGAAAAATGACACTGCGCTACAATTGAACAAACTTATAACATTAGGTTGTCTGTTGATTTGAATATGGAATATCATGACAGTACTGATAATAATAATAGTATTGATAGAAATCGTTTTAAAAAGATTTAATATGATAAAATACAATAATCAATCATTATCACCACAATTAATCATTTATCATGATAATTTATCACTATCACATCATCTAGAAGTTGTATTAGCAGTAGTATCAGAATTAGCGGTAGTCTGATTCAATTGTCGGTTTTTGTTGCTCACAGTGTTGAGGTATAATGTCAAACATAATGTAGTTAAGATCAATCACATAATCTATTTTACCGGTAAGGGTTGAAACCATAAACAGAAGAAAACCAGGAACAATAGTATTTATTGTCAGGTTTGAAAGGTCATATTTCCAAGGCTCTGATAATCTGATGCGCAAAGAGGAGACATGGTTTGTCCAAGATTTTAAGCATGTGTTCTCAACTGTCTCTTACATTCATGTTCAAAGCTGTTTTTAAGCGACTGTTTGTTAGACTTTCCGGGTTGTTTTCATTAGATGGTCTGGTAAGTAATGACACTTGCTGGGTGATTTCATTCTTCTGTTGGTAAGTTGAGGAATACCTGTCGGATCTTCAATGGCCTTGATTGGTGTTGATTTGAAGGTCTTTTGTGGACAGGCTGAGCGCCTGGTTCTTGGCCTTGTCTAGCTTCTGCTGGTTTATTTCGCCGACTGTCATCAAGGCAGTGGATCCATACTCTAGGACGAGTTATATTTTCCCAAGGCAAACTGTCCTGAGAACTTTCTCATGGGCTCCCCAGCGTGTGCCAGCAAGCTATTGAGGAATCCAGAACTTCTTTTGTGCCTTGGTTTCAGCATTGGCTAGATATGATTTCAAGTTGAGCCGTTTCCTCTACATCATCAAGGGGAGGTGTCACTTATTCTGAGAGTGCCAGCTGTCTGCTTTGGTGCTGTAAGTTGAGCACATTATTCCTCTGCCGATGATGTATGTCCTCTGTGGCTTCATGCACCCTGCATCGTGCAGATGATGCATATTCGTCGTAGAACAAACGCACTAGGTCGTCTGCATAGAGAGCAGCACTGACTCCTATTGGTTCTGTGAATAGGTCATTGATAAAGAGGAGATCAACTCTTCCTTGAAGAACTCCGTGGCTATTGAGGAACTTTATTTCAGTGACCGCGTCAAGGTTAACTCTTGTCCACCTGTTGAAGATAAAAGACTTGATACACCTGTACATGGTGTCTCTTATACCACATATCCGTAGTTTTACAACAAGACAATCCGCCCACATCTTGTCGACAGCTTATCTGGTGTCCATCCATGGGTAACATTGTTTCTTGAAATACATTCTGATAATTTGCCAGCGAAACATCGTGAATCCAGCCTGCTGCTGTGCCAAGAGGTTGTTTGCTTCCAAAAACCATTTGATGTGCTGATTAATAATGCTTTGCATGGTACTTCCTATTGCGCTGGTGAGACTGAAAGTGCGGTTGGTGGCCGCTTTCTTCTGGTATGTTCCATGTTTGAGGATAGGAGTCATGATTTCTGCCATCCATAGCTCTCTCTCTTGTGGCCTGGAGCTTAGATCCTAGAAACGTGACTCTTACTCTCTGAAGTTTGTCTTCGGAAGAATGTGTTTCACCTCTTCTTCTTGCTTCTGACAATTTCTCATGAAGGGTTTCCAAACCCTCAATTCAGTTTGACTTGTAATGTCTCCTAGAGCCCATAGGAATACACTTGTGTGCCGATTTCAGTAGGACAGTGTTGAATTCTTTAGTCACTCGGTTTATGCCATTACCTTCTACCTAATTTTTCTGCAGAGAGCAGCGGTGAACTATTTTTATGAGACCCAATCAGCCGTTTTGTTGTTCCTTCGGGCAGGCTTGGTTCCAGAAGCATCTTGTATTGAAAAGTGAGGTGAATG
This sequence comes from Macoma nasuta, assembly GCA_032359355.1. Taxonomy (NCBI): domain Eukaryota; kingdom Metazoa; phylum Mollusca; class Bivalvia; order Cardiida; family Tellinidae; genus Macoma; species Macoma nasuta. The sequence continues at coordinate 4,327 of JAULCE010157756.1, read as the reverse complement.
GTCACTGCCGCAAAATTGTACATATATTTCACTGGTTATGTTCTTATGGACACTTTCTGTACAGAACCGTGTTCAGACGTTAAAGTGGTGTACAAACGTCCAGAATAAATAGTAGGTTGGTCTCCAAGGGCTTTGATCAGTAATAAAGTGTAATCATCTTGCTAGGTATCTACCTCTTCTCCGCATCTGTTTAAGTGGTCGTATCCCAAACTATGTTAGTGGCGGCTGTTTATGGCACCAATAACAAGGTAGTCTTGCACAGGAAATGTCAAGGGACAGAGCTTTGAGGTTTGGGAAGTGGATGTTGATAACCTTGAATTGCATGTCATTGAGCTTTATGTTCGACATCTGAGTCTTAGTCAACATTTGTAGCAAATTATCAATATAAAATGGGGGTTTTTCCTGAACAAGCACGCCTAGTCTATGCACTTTTCTCTATTTTGAAAACCACCAATCAAATCAGTTAGAAGGAGTAAAATACAATATTTCTAATCCAGATATTATCAGGTACAGACAGACATTAACAGGAACATGAATTCGGTCACGGTCACACAAGACGAAGAAAATATAAGAGCAAAGAAAAGGCAAGAAGAATTGCAAAAAGAAAAAGAGAAGCAGGATGAATTAGAAAGTGAGCTAAAGAAAAATGAGGATGAGGTGAAGCGACGGAAAGAGAAGGTAGAAAAATACAGGAGTGTGGTTGAAGAAGGAGAAAAATCCAAAGGTACCCCTTTATTTACTATAGCAAATCCAAACATATGCATATATTGTTCATACACAAACAACATTGGACATGGTCAGTGATTTATAATTGACTGAACACGAAGGTTATCCATTAAGCTTAATAAACATATGAAGCAAATTAACCCTTTCACAACCATAGGTAACTTAAGTAGATATTGCAAAAAAATGAAGTCTCAGATCAGTCGGCGTCTGATCAGGGACGTCACTTTTTGCAACAAACTATATTTCCAAATATAAGGGTGCCGGAAAACTCAAAGTTTATTTAAAGATTTCTGATTTTAATTCGTTAAAACCCCAAACCAGTTACAACCGACACTTTTAAATTTGGCGGCGAAAGGGTTAAATTTCATTTCGCTCTATAGGACACTCGTGTAAATATTTCGTTTGTCATCGTTGGCCGCAGTTTCGCTTCACTCTCACTATCATCTTAAAATACAAGGCATATTGAAACGGTACAAGTGCAAATAATTATCAAATTGTTAGTCCATGCATAATGTATTTCTACGGCAATCATAAACACCTTTAAACCATTTCTAAACTTAATGTCAGATTTAATAGCAAGTTCACCCTCTATCATGACAGCAGGTAAGAACATAATGATATCTTAGACAACTTGACGGGTACGTAATCCTTATTTTGCTTTTTAGATAATACCACCGATAAAGTAGGATTTTGATGAAATTTTATCATTAATTATAGATGTATATATATCGTAGAACTGTTTGTATTAGCATTTACTCGAGCTTAGCATGTAGGCGTCCTTCGCCCATCCGTTTTATTTTCTTAGTCGTCAAAAATATCAATAAGTCTATACTTATCTCGATTTACAGGAGATACACTATAAAAATTATTTAAACTTCTGAATATTTTGGACAAAGTTATACATCGTAGGTATTACCGTGTGCATAAAAACTAAACCGTGACAGGTATTTCCACATATGACTGGGTAAAAAAATAACAATTTCCCTGTTACAAGTGTCAAACTTGTTACAAATATAATATACGTAGACAGGACGATTGTTTAGTCATTCGATATGCTTCTTCCGAAACAAAACTGATATTGGATAAATCTGGGTAAATAGCAATATTTTGATGTATAAGAAGTCTTCCTTTTCCTACCAATGTATTTTCAAAGCATACAATTAATAATATGTTATAACTATAAAGGTAAGTTGTTCCTATTCCGTACAAATACAGTATAACCTGTCTTATCCGACATCTCTTGGTACCATATGAATATGTCGGATAAGGCAGGGTGTCGGTTAAAAGAGGTCTCAACTTTCATCGGTAAATTCATCGTAAAACCGGAAGTGAAGGAAGTTGGAACAGGATATGGGTAAACAGCAGTGAATTGATTTTATTTATAGAACACATACATAGATTAAACACTCCGGTGTTTAAAATAGAAAAATCAGATAGTGTTTTAGAAAAAATATTCATAAACAGAGGCACTTAGATACATTTCACAGTGCAGCTGTTACATCGGCGCACTATTTTTAGACTATTCAGATGCCGTGTTACTCGCCGTCTTGGGCGTGTTTCTCGGTATCTGAATGGACTCGACTTTACACACGGAAAAAGCTGTCGATCGTTGTCTGTTTCTTTGATGAATGTTTTTCTAAAATGCATTTGTCAGCCAAATCGAGCAGCCCTTGAACTGGGCTGAGGAATCTATCGTCCGTCTGAATCGCAAACTGTTTTATGTCTTTCAACATTTTTTGAACGCCAGTGTGCGTTAGAGTCGAACGTTCAATGCACTCCTCTGAATCGGAGTCTGAGTCTACGTTGCTTTCCTGTTCTGAATGTCTATTTTCACATACATCCTCCAGCAAGGGTTTCTCCCACTCTCCGGAATACATTTCCTCTGTTGGAATAGCTGCCTCTACCTCAAACATTTCATCAGCGCTCTGAAAATTAAGGAGTCCAAATAAGTTATGTTTTCGAAGCTATCGGGAGTTTGGGAGGAGGAATAGCGAACAGTTTGTATCTAGATCAGACGCAGAGTAACATTGCGTATTCTCCGGATCCAAGCCGTTCATAAGATTGGTGTAGACTTCCGGTAGTAATTAACATAAACTATGATACATTAACGTGCATCCGTATTCGGAAAACAGTTTGTATCTAGATCAGACGCAGAGCAACGTTGCGTATTCTCCAGATCCAAGGCGCCCATTACGTATTCTCCGGATCCAAGCTCCGGATCCAAGCATTTCAGTAGAATAGTGTAAACTTCTGATAGGAAGTATCCTAAACTATGCTAAATCAACGCGCAGCGGTATTTCGGGAAACACAAACAGTTTGTATCTAGATCAGACGCAGAGTAATGTTGCGTATTCTCTGACGCCTTTGAGAATTGTGCTTCGTTTAAAAGGTTGAAATCATACAATATGTTTTACCTACCGACATAGCAATCTTTCTACGAATGAGCAAATCTGCGAGGGGAACGTCGTCGTCGTCTTCGTCGTCTGCTATATCTGCGTCGATCTCGTTGTTTCCACTCACGTGCATGCCAGCATCTCGGAAGCATTTCATGATTGTTAACGGTGTTGTCGCCTTCCACGAGCTATCAACCCAGTGCACCGCGTCCAGCACCGACAGCGACTTTGTCAGTTCAGAAACTGTTTGACACGATTCAACGTTTGCAACAAGGTGTCTGGACAAAAGTTTTCTGTATCTGGCTTTGAATGCTCGAATTATGCCGAGGTCAAGTGGTTGCAGTTTCGAGGTCGTGTTAGGCGGTAAATAATGAAGGGTAATGTTCGAAAGATTAAGATCTTTAGAATGCGACGTAGCGTTGTCAAGGAATAACACAATTTTCCTTTTTTCTCTCTTCATTTGCTTGTTTATGGTAGTCACCTAATCAACGAAAGTTTCATTGGTCATCCAGGCTTTCTTATTTGATCTCCAGATGCAGGGCAAATTCTGAATGTTTATGTTTTTAAAACATCTGGGTCTGTACGATTTCCCTATAACTAAGGGCTTAAGCTTTTCTCAAATGTTAGTCTCTCTTTTGAGAGTTTCCCCCCTTAGCACTTGTCTCCCTTTAACGAGAGAGATTTGTCCTATACAGCGCGAAAGAAAAGTCCGGTTTCATCACAATTGAAAATATTTTCCCTGGGTACACCCCTTAAAATTTCACCAATTTTTCGTTTAAATCCCGAGACTACGTCTTCGTCAACGTCTCCACTTTCCCCGCACACTTTGTAAAACTTTATACAGTTTTTGGTTTTCCAACTGTCGAGCCAGCCGTTTGAGGCTTTAAAATCCTCATAACCAAGATCCTTTGCGTAGTTAATCGCCTTTTCCTGTAGCAGAGGACGACTTATTGGCATGTTTTTGGATCGCGCTTGTTTAAACTATTCAAAAAGCAAATTGTTTAGGTCTCCAAATTTGGTAGAGCTACCGAAACGTTGAGTTTTCACATTAGAATTTTTGGTGTATTGATCCCTAAAAAACTCTTTCCGTTTAAGTGTATCCGCCACTGACGATCTTCCAATCCCGTATTTTATCGCCAGATCGGCCTGCGTATGCGTTCCATTTTCCGAATCATTTATAAGCTGAATTTTCCTTTCTAGACTTAAAA
>JAULCE010157645.1:0-11846 GCA_032359355.1 Macoma nasuta | reverse complement strand
AAATGGTCGGCCTGCGCATTGCGTGACAAAATAGTGCAAATGTCAGGGTGATTCTTATTTCGTTAATTATATTTCTTTATCGAAAAACAGCCGCAAACGTGTATGTACAGTATTTCCTCCTAGTCTTTGGTCAGCAGGCCATGAGCAAATAGTGCAGACCCTGCTAAGACAGCTCCTGGTGGAGCAGTCTGTTTAGGGTCTACACTGTTTGCCTTTCTGGTTATTTGAACAAAATATTGTATTGGGCAATCAGCCTGTCCTATTTTCAAGATAATTATAGGTTTTCTCTGGTATTGCCGAGGACTTACGGTTTTTATCTCTTTGTAATGAATGATAGCTGTAAAGTTGTGTGACTTTTGCGTGGTATTTTTCACATAAAGGTGCAGTGCAATAGGGATAAAAGTACAACGTGTGGTAAATGTGCGGTCAGGCGTGTGCAAAGATGTCACGTGTGGTAAATGTGCGGTCTGGCGTGTGCAAGGATGTCCTAAACAGTTTAAAGTTCTGCGATGTATTGTTTACAGAGTTTGGTTTAAAGAATCACTTTTAACCCTTATCCTGTCGCCAAAACAAGTAGTCCGCTACATTCTCGTCTGCTTGATCTCTTAACCTTGTACGGTTCGGTTGAGTTTGCTGAAACTGTTGATTGAGTGTCAAGCAGCTTAGTTCCGGATCAGACTCGGCGTCTGCTCTGGGTCCAAGATGGGTGACGACACCACTTTGGTCGCGATTTGCGTGATAGGGACTCAACCGATATTTCTTTTATTCTCAATTTCATAACAACCAAAGTCAACGCCATACAAGTCAATTATGTTCTCTGTTAATTTTAGCTATTAAGCAGAAATATCAACAATTCCGAATCCAACTTCAGGTTAAGCATTAAGTTGGGACTTTGTCGATATCCAAACTTCTTGTTTGGGACTTCAAGGAAACAAACTTTATGACTAAATAATTGTAAACAAAGTGTCGTAGGTGATCAATGATAGAGTTCATTATGTGAAGATATGTTGTTTGTTTTTAATTTATGTCCCCATGAAATCTATTTATCTAGGTATCAACCGCAATTGTAGTTCAAGCACTATTCAAATGTAACTAATTTATCAGTCAAAAGAAAATAACGAGTACAGATTGATCAACAACGACCAGGTATTCCTAACTAGAAATTACGACTAACATCTCGTGACTCCTTTCAAGACAAACCTATCAAGAGGTTGGTAAAGACATTAATTAAAAATCAACGAAACGAACTCACACATAGATTTACTTTTGTCCGGGCAACAGGGGAGACTAACATGATCCCGTGACCCTTCGTTTAACTTTTGTTTTCTTATAGATTAAATACAAACCAGGACAACGCTTAGTGTTATAACATAGTGTTCGGGATATTTTACCATTTACTTAAAAGATACACCTTCTGACACATATGTAGTACATGCACTGTAACTACTCGGCTACAGATGCCTTTGTTGATTTTGCCGAAATGACACATTAGTCTCCCTGGTGAAACGAAAGAAACAATTCCTCTTTGATGGTCAAGTATCGCTTTTACTAAACGTCTCAAGTTAAGATCGTGTATAAACTCAAATCTACAATAATACATATCGATCTCATTATTGTCACTGCGCTGACATTTTGACCTCAGTGAGAAATGAATTTTATCACTGGCATGTGGCAATAAAATTCTAATAAAGTCTTATTTTGAAATTGTGAGAACTAAGCATGACCTCAACTCGAACTGTTAAGTGGAAGCCAAACCAGTTCCCAAAGTCAAGCAGGTTAAGGATTAATGTAGATTTTGGCGCCAAATTTAAATCTGACGGTTATGACTAGTTTCAGATACAATAGTTAAGCGTAATAAATCACACAGACGATTAAATATGTTTTGTATATATTCCGAAAATGTTTACAAGAGACTAAAATTTGTTCAAAAATAGTGAAGTCCCAGATAAAACGCCGCCTTATAAGGCGGTGTTTGATCTGGCACCTCACTATTTTCAACTACGGCGGTGAAAGGGTTCAAAACAATCTTGTCAAGCTAGCATCATTATGGCGAGTCTGGATACGGTCTCTCTAAAACTATAGGCTGAGAGTATACGTTAAGAAACACATATCCAGAAAGATAAATTGAAGACAAAATGCAGTGTTTCTGTATAGACGACTGGTGGTGAAATTTATTTTCAAAACGATAACGTCACTTTTTGATGAAGATCCCATTTCCGACTTAATTCGGGTGATGATACTAAATTGAAATGATGACACATAAAAATGACATACATGTACCTTCAAAAAATATATCATTTTATTCTTTCCTACATGCAAGCGCCTTTAAGCGCCTCTGTAACCGATGGTTATGAAAGCACTGTAAGAAATGAAGCATTTCATTGTCACGAGCAAATGCTCCATTTCCTACAATGCTAGAGAGTTTTCATTTGTCTAATTTCTCAAATTTTCCGCCCGAATATATCCGCCCGGGTAAGTCTAAAAATAGATTGTGGAGAAAAGGGTTTACTGACCAGACGAGAACGTCGACCGAAAAGAATTGTTATGGGTGTTTAAAACGTGTGTCTAAAAAGGTTAGAAGCCCTGTTAAGATAAAAACATGCATTTAAAACAGCAAAATCGAACTATCAATTCAATGTACAGTCGAATTTTGATAGGTCGAGCACGGTTGGCTCGAACTTATGCTTGTCGAACAAATTATTTTTGGACCGAAACATAAAGGTTTTTGCTGTGAAAGCACATATAATAGTTGCAGGGGCTATTTTGATAAGTCTCAATTACGAGAAGTTCGAATGAAAATAGTCCTTGCAGCTTCGAGCCAATGGAGTTCGACTGTTATCACCTTTAGTCATTTTTTTCTTCATTAGATTAGATAGTTTATTGTCTTAAGTTCACAACAATTGCTATGTCTTCGAATCGACATTATGAAAGTTTAAGACTGTGATCTGCAATGCCTGAAAAAGAAGTACTCCTGGACTTTGGCATTATATTCTTCACAATTAGATAATGCTTAGTGCCAACGACCCATGCGTGATAATGTAAATTATAAATCAATTATAAACACTCAGCCAAATGTCAAATATGACTTGGCAATTAAAACCAATCTAAGTAAGGTGGATATCACAAACTTCTCAACAAATCAAAATGAATGAATAATATACCTTTATAGAACAGAACAGAATTTTATTTTATCAAGTATATCTATACATACAAAGCTATGATAGTCACGTGATAATTCTGATTACACTAGACTGCTTATAAAACAAATTGTGAGTAAAAAGAACAATGAAAACATTCGTTTAGTACCATCCGGGGAGTGAAATTGACTAGATTTAAAATACACTTTAATAGATAAATTGTCTTCACTGATCCACACGCCATCTTTTGAACGAAAATATGAGACGGGGATCTGGTAATAGATTTATTTTTAATTCATTTATTATATAAGGCAAGTTAATTTACACGATCATCGCCCTATCGGCGGGTAAGTATATCGAGATGAAATGAAATATATATTTATATAATAACTACTTTGCCAACATACTAACAACAATTCAAAAGGACTACCAGTGTAACATGTAAATCGGCCTTTAGGTGTAGATCCTTTAGTTTACATGTATACAAAAATAAACACGGAAAGTGAAATTGACTAGATTTAAAATGCACTGTTTACAGATACATTTTCTTCACTGATTAATTCGCCATCTTTTGAACGAGAATATGAGACGTGGATCTGGTGATAGTGTTATTTTTAATTCATTTTTATACCAGACAAGTTAATTTACACGATCATCGCCCTATGGGCGGGTAATGTATATCGAGATAAAATGAAATACAATACATAGTTATATAATAACTGCTTTGCCAACATACTGACAACAATTCAAAAGGACTACCAGTGTAACATGTAAATCGGCCTTTAGGAGTATATCCTTTAGTTTACATGTATACACAAATCAACACGGAGAAAAGTGTGCGCACATGGAAATTGCAACCTTTCAAAACACTTAATATATTTCTGATTTACCTTTTACACTTTTATCAGCTAAGGGTTGAGATCCTTATCAGAGACAAGTGTGACTATGCCTGTTATAGCGGCATATGTCTTGAATACATCGTTGAAATATTCAACAGTAATTGTGAAGTATGAATGAATCATTGGCATTTTGGATCGAGATAAGTTAGGCGACATCACAAACTTATAATTTAACGCTGATTATAGTCAATATACACATATAAGCATGTGAGCATTTAATATCAATTTCTTTTAAAATCACTTGAAGTTATTTTAGTGTCAATATCTATTTTTTAAACCTTGTTATGAATTCATAGGTTATATACTTTAAAGTGTGGCTAAATACTTTTCTTGACATTGGCTTCCATTATAAATTTTAGATTTGCAAAACATGTTATTATGAAAAGCAACATCATCCTTGTGATAAAAAATATTTCAACAAGGCTAGGCACCGATAATGCTTTATTCTAAATTCTAACGTGACGAGCGACTTTGTCACTATAAACAAAGAACAAATTAAGCATTGTTGATTCTGCAATGAACAATGGTTGGACACATGTGGTCATTTTTTCACGTAAATGACGTCGTTTTGACCGAATTGTGTTAGCATTTACTGCGCGACAGAAACTAATCAAGCAATATTTCACTCTAAAACTACTTCTTTTATCATGTTAAGATAAAAAAAACAAATGTATTACCGTTGTAATGTATATGCGTGTATAAAAACCACTCGGGCTAAAGCCCTCGTTATTCATTTACTACGCATCTGAACTCCGAACCATGATTCATCTGACGGTCAACATTTCTTAAGTAACATCTGGTCAAAAAAAATATTTGATTTTTTGCATTGTTGGTACGTGTCGAAGTTGGGGGACTATTTTTAAAAGTTCGATTTACCCGGAGATCGAAGAACTTTGGGTAATTTGAACTTATAGAAATAGTTCCCAACACTTCGACATAACGCAATTGGAATCTATGTTTGAAACCTAGTTACATCACACTACAACAAGACAACCGAAATAATGAGTCTGTCTTATATAATTCAGTCCGATTTTATATCAACTGGGTTCTTGGTAAACACTTAGCAACTATGTTCTTTCGACAGTCATATTAGATGGCATTGCCTCAAGCGTTGCTATATACTCGGACATTGTAAGGTAAAGGGCTTTTTGTTACCCGGTTCTTCAATGAATCAAACGAGTGTTTCACGGCTTTATTTTCTGGTTCAAAGGTAAAACGCTGGATAAGATTGGCGAAGACGAGAAAGAGTTCCATTCTTGCTAAAGGTTCTCCCAGACACTGGCGGGGACCTGGGGATAAACAAGAATCATTATTAACTCTCTAAAGCGACCATTCAATGAACATGCGATCGCTTTAGATAGGTGTCAGCTAAAAACAGATCAAAACAAATGTGGAAAGCTCCTCCTGGACATTTTTTTTCATTACTTTTGATCGCATTAAACTACGACCTGACATAAACAATGCAATTACGTTTTCTTTTGAGTGGTCGCTATAAAAAGGTTTTACTATATAACATCAATTGATAGTTAATGTATATTTCTGCAAAGCTCATGATTGTTATGTGGACTTATTTGAACATACGTTTTTGACATTAATTGAAAGCAGTTTCAGAAAAGTAAATATTATTTACTTTGTCTAACAAATTCTGTTGAAACACTCGCGACGCTAGACATTCATAAAGCACACACTTGTAACATACATATATTCATAAAAACAGAACAAATGCAGTCTCCTTAAGCAATCCATTGTATACAGTGCGATCTTTACAACAGGCAACGATATTTATTTCGACATGTAATCATTCAATGTAAGACAAGAGTTGTCTGATGACAACATAGCTCTCCTGTTGTGGCTTTATTTGAATTTATTTTGAATACAAGAAAGCTGCAATCTACTTTAACAAAAGTAGGTCAATGTCAAGGTGTTCAAGTCAAAACTGTGAGGGTTTTTTTATACAATAATTATGCAGGTGATTTTGGGTGGGTGGTTTACCGCGCAGCCTTAGTGACAGTATGTGCACAATGCGTTTAAAATCCATCGTCATTTTCTGAGAACGCATTCATTAATACGCTGGTGAGCAAGAGTACAAGAGCATTGTTATTTTTTCGATTTGTTTTAATGCAATGCAATCAAAACGGAAAGATACTTGAATCTACCTGAAGTATTTCAAGTATAAATTTGTGATCATTGTTGAAGCATTGATAATAAGAAGAAAATAGCCCTTGTAATCGTTACCCAGAATTACATCTAAAAGGAGTTTGTGAGGGATTAAACATATAGATAATTATAATAATAGATTACCTCGTTTAGCGATTGTAGGAACAAGCAGGGCATATTGCCACAGATGTAGTGAGAAAACAAGTGTGATCTGCTAGAGTATTTTTACGGTCATATTTTGTAAAGTGAGATTCTGGCGTTTGTAAATTTGCAGTAGATTTTAGCGATAGTATTGATCGGGGTATTTGTTTTTTATAAACGGATACAAAACGTGTTGAATTTAGAATCTGTTCAATTTGTAAGCGACTATATGCGTTTTGAGTGTTTGAAGATTGTCTGTTTTGGAGGATTGGTATTAGTAATGGGGTCACGCCATTTATAAAGAGGTCATCGATTGGCGGTAAATAGTTAGGAAAACCCCGTTCATGTTGCTCTTTTAAGAGAAATTTCGTGGGGAGCGTCAACATTTTTGTGATAAATATCGCAGTTATTTCGTTCCTACCAGTGCCCTTGATGCACTTCGACCCAAGTACAAAGATGTGGTGTGTAGACGGATGCAGGCGATGAATTTTAAAGAATGCGCCGTAACGTCTTGAACTTTATTTCTTGTTGATGCTCGAATGTGATTGTTCTGGCTGGCTGCATTCATTACACCATTTACAAAAACAACGACTGATTCAATGGAAAACGACGTGACGTCAATTAAATAATACACGTCACGTCCGGCTGGCAAACCGTGTATGCCTACAATAACAGATTAATCTGTTCGTGCAGGATGTTTTGATCGCACGATGATTGTGACGTCGAAACGGGACGCTATATCACGTGATCAGTTGTCGCAATTTATTCCAACAAAACAAATAATGTAAGAAACAGTAAGTAGAAATACACTATTTCTATCGTAAAAGTAGAAAACAGAGCATGCATGCTATGCCAAATACACCTTACAAGATCCTCTCTACAAGCTAACACATACCGTTTAGTTATAGAGGCAATGGTCGTGCAGAAGATGTCCAACAATAAAATTTCACAATTTCAAAAATGTTCGCCAAATCGGTATAAACCGACCAACTCGTGACATTTTGACATTTATTGGAATTAATTAATCTCTGCATGTGTTTTATAAATTGCCAAAAAGGTTTTAGAAACAAATAAGCTGTAAGGAAATACCTTTTTAACACCAAAATGAACCTTACCACAACGATATTTCAAAGATGGCAATTGAGGTAAAATTAGCAGACTACTATACTGACATTAATATCATACTGGTGAACTTGAAACGAAGCAAAAGTGTAATATAGACAAATGCTTAGGCTAATTTGTCGTAAGAATGTAAAACAATTAATGTACAAGTCGCTAAAATAGCAATATACTACTTTTACACCGACAATACAATCATACTGGTTCCAATATCGGCGGAGAAATAGGAATACTATTAATAAAAATGAGGTTTTATGCCTAAATATATAAAAAGCATTAATGTACATGTAGTAGCTAATAAAGCAATATTCCAGTTACCACATCGACACCAAAGTCCCACTGGCTGAAATATTGGCGAAGAAAAGGATATTGAAAAAAGGGGGAATAATAGTCGTTAAAACGTAGGTAAAACTAAGTTGAAAATTAAAGCTAAGCTGTTTTAAAAATAAACCAAAAAAATATAATAGTGATCAGAACGTGTTGAGAATCGTTTACACATACTCTTCCTTACAAACACAAACGAGGAAAATATAACAGACATAAAGTAAGGTTGAAAAAAGAAGAACTGTCTTGAAACAGTCAGCAGCAGAATTGCCACTGGGAAATTAAACCGGTTTAGGGGCGCCCAACCTCACACTTGTCCTATTTTCATCCTAATAGACGAACAGGGTAAATAAAAACAAATCCAGTCCGACTTCTCGACACCGTTTGTGATTGCAAAAACAGTAGTAAAAAGCATGTAAAACCGACACATATAAAACGCAATCAAATAACTAGTTCCGCCAATCAATAATGTAAATACTGGTACTTTTTGTAAGAGTTATATGCTGGCCCAAACTTTGTGAATGGCAACAAATCATTGATGGTAACGGATAAATTGTAAAGCGTACAGTATTACTAAGGACCGATATTCAAGGGTTTTTTTAGGAATTCAGGCGTATGCAAATTGATATGCAGCATATTTAAAGCGATTGCATTGGCACGGGGCAGTTTATTTGAAAATCGGATACCAAACGTGTTGAATTAAACAGCTGCTCTATTTTGTAAGGGACGATCTGCTTTTGGTCTGTTTGTTGGTTGGTCACTGAATTGTGTAATCACATGGTGGTGAATGTTTAAAGGAATGCGATAAGCAAAATACCGTTGTTCATTGACTACTAATCAATTGCATTCATATTTGAGCTCTCCTCATATCTGGAGCATTCAATACTTTTTAAATGAATGGTCCCAACATTGGGTTTGCTTGAAAAATATAAGTTTGTTTGGGATAATCGCCTTAACTGTACACCTGGCTGTACACCATGTACATCCTGATCAGCTGCTGTACCAGATAATGATCACTGCAACAGCTGATTAATGTCTATACTGTTTACAATTGTTTGTGTTTTTAATCCTGCTCTACTTAATCAAAATGCACAAATACATAATTTAACTTCTACAGTGTATTATGATATATGAATATTTCTCTTTATGCAAATCAATGGAAATAAGCCCACCCTTCAGTCCTATCAGGACTTTGATAACCAAAGTAATTAAAAGGTAAAGATCAAGGTTATGGGGTCAAAACTGTTTGTGAGATAAGGTTCCCATGATACTCAATTATTAAATCATGGGTACATTCATTTTGTTAAAAATTTGGTCAGGTCAAGGTCAAGGTTATCATGTTAAAACTGTTGGTATGTGTGAAAATGTCTTGTCAAAAGCTATGTCAAATAAGAAAGTACTAAGTCAAAGGGTGAAAAAGAAGTTTAAGAAACGGAAGAAGAAAACTTAACTTCGTATCTACTTTTAAACATATTTTTTGACATCTGACTCACCAAGAGGCATAAATTGGTACGTGTCCTAAATATATGTTATAGTTGTGATAATTCATGGATTAACTTTATAAACAAATTATGAATAAAAAGAAAGAAAAAACATGAAAGGTTAACATTTTACGATATGGACGACGCCAATGACAACGATGACGACAACAACGCAGCTGGGGCATGAAATAACATATTCCTGTATTTTATACATGCTAGCTTAAAACAAACTCTTATCCTGCCGCCATGAACTATAGTGTGCTGAATTCTTGTCTGCTTGATATTTTAACAGCGTACGATTCGTTTGAAACTTGATTAAACGTTTGTCTGCGTGTCAAATAGCTTGGATCCAGATCGGACGTCGCGTGGCCCGGATCCAAGCTGGTTGATAGTGCTACTGTGGTTGCGATTGACACGAAAGTTTCTTTTACTGGAAGAACACGGCAGAACGAGGTTAAACATTCAAGCAGACGATAATTTTAGCAGACAAGAATTCTGGGGGCAGGCTAAGAACGCTCTGCTCTAACATTGTAAAATATCCAGATTCATCTACATGGCGAAAAAGACCAATTTATCTTGTCACCGCTTTCCTCAGACAAGAGGGGATCTGATAAACTTTGCTTTCTCTGTTAATGCTTCCCGTACTTGTCTATTTGTATGGTTGCCATTGTAATGATAATGTTAGTGTTTACTATTATACTTGCCTTCAGAGAAAGGCATCATTGTTGCATGCTTTAAAAGTCTGCCTTTGTTATCACGATGTAAGTGTTGACTTTTATACTTACCTTCAGAGAAAGGCATCATTGCTGCATGCTTTATAAGTCTGCCTTTGTTATCGATGAACCTCTCTGGACGAAAGTCGCCCGGTTGTTTCCAGTAGTTTGGGTCATAGCTGGCAGAGTATATCGAAGGGATAATTACTGCGCCTTTAGGGATATTGTAGTCATAAAATTTGGTGTCTTTTAACGTGCAGTGAAAACCATTGTTTGGCACTGAAAAATGTACATAGTATGACACATTCGACTTTTTAAACCCTTATCCCACGGATAATGTTCTGACTGCTGCTTGTCCAATTTTGACCGGGTGTCAAGCAGCTTGGATCATAATCAGACGCCGAGTTAGTCGGCGTCTGATTCGGATACAAGCTGTTTGCAATTACGAAAAGAAACTACGATGACATTTGCAAGCAGCATGGGTCACAATGCGACGCCGTGTCACACGGCGTCTCATTGTGGCCCATGCTGCTTGAAATTTTAGAAAAAAATGGTTATAGAGAATATTTAAAAATCCGGAGATCTCCGGAGAAATGGTCGGCCTGTGACAATATAGACCTAGACCACAATTACTGTCATGCTGTGTAAGAAGTGTTTTGTCCCCGTCTACACTTAGAACCTATAATCAGAAATGTTTTTGACACTCCTCAGCATAGATCTATGGTACATATAGTATGACCATGTAGAAATGCAGGGTTAGAAATGAGGTGTTTATTCCGGGTCTACACTTATGCCCATAATCTGAAATGTTTTTGACACTCCTAAGCATAGATCTATGGTATATATAGTATGACCAAAACTACGACCCCAATCAAGCTATGCCATTAGCTCATCTGTCTGAAACAGACGAGCTAAAAATGTTATTTGACACCTCCTAGAAAATATATTTTAGAAGTACATTTGATAATTGAACAATTCGTTGCAAGATTCTCTTACTGGACCTTTGCAAGTCTTTGCGTCTGTCTTGGCGTGTTTTGGTGTGTGTTTATTGTCTTTATCTGACTTTAATTGCTCTTTTGTTCAAAAATAGTTTGCATTAATACACTTTAATGTTTCTTACATATCAAAATCTATTGCGACGTGTCTTTGTGACACTATAATAAAATGTGCAGACCCCAATAATGTGTCTCAACTATGTTGAGGTGGATCTTTGTTCTCTCAAACAGACTTTAATTGCTTTTTGATTAAAAAAGAATTTGCAAAAATACAACAAAATGTTTCTTAAATATCAAAATCTATGGTGATGTGTCTTTGTACGGAAGATTAAACGGAACCCCTTAAGTAAAAACACATGTGTAGAAAAATTATGCAGTTGTACAAAATAAATTGTTTGCAAATTGTATAATTATAAGATGTGTATAACATAACTTGTAGTTTTTTACCGTAATAAAGGGTGTCCGTTTAAGCTTCCGTAGTCTTTGTGACACTATCATGTGTCTTAGATCATGTATTTGTATTTGCATGTCTCTGCTCTCTTAAACTGTCTCTTACTGCTTTGTTTCTAAAAAATAAATTGCATAAATACACCGAACTGTTTCTTACATTTCAAAAGCTAAATTTGAAATGTCTTTCTGATATTATTATGTACGAAGTTACATAGAATGGACAAGCAGCTCAGCTTATCGGCAAAATAGCTGCCATATAGCGCCAGTCATAGAGGCGCTTTCAATGAAAGCCTGATGTAGATAAACTGGCCTTTCAAGCGTCTGGGTCACGTGACGCTAACAGGTACGTTCGCAGGAGGTTTTTCTGTTAAATAAGGAAATCGTGACCAATATTGATTGATTTAAAACACATCCAGGAATTCAAATATTC
>JAULCE010157534.1:0-11847 GCA_032359355.1 Macoma nasuta | reverse complement strand
TCCCAGATCAGACGCCGCCTTATAAAGCGGCGTCAGATCTGGGACTGCACTATTTTCAATGGCGCATTTAGGCGACTACGGCGGTGAAAGAGTTAAAACCTTTTCGGAGTACTCAATTTCCCAGAATGATTGCAAAGGCAAGCTGCTACAGAGACGGGGAAAAGGCGACATTTATCAACGGAGTTTTCTAGTCATAATTTGGACAGTGACAGCTTATTAGAACATATAAATGAACATATTGTAACAGTTATAAAATCACACAACACACCATGGCGAGTAATGCAGTGTGCCTCAGACGATATACACCTTAAACAGCAGAGAAGGCAACACATATAGCCAACAGTTGGGAACCCACACATATAACACGGGGAGGACAGACGGAGTAACATTGCCAGGCGTATATGTGACGATGTGTAGTGCCCGTGTTATTTCAGATCCAGTTATTGGTAGTTCAAAATGACATGGCTGTTTTATTTATAGCACAGAACAAAGAAAATAAGTTTTGAACCGTAACAATTGTAACTCTATACATTTCCTGTATATAGATACAGTCCTATGGTCACTAAGAGAGCATTATCTGATAACAAAACCATTTGTGCTAAAAATATCTCTGCCAGAAATTGATACTCGCCAAAATCGTTGACGTTTCGGCGATTTTACCTCGTGAAGCTAGATGGCATTGAATGCAATATTTTTATTATACGTTTTACATCACTAGATAGAGCAGACTTTGCCGATCTTTTGGGGGAAAATTTCATAAAAATAAGAGAGATGTCATATTTAGTTACTCGGCGGCTGATCTGGATCCAGGCTGTTTGATACTCAGACAAAAAGTTCAGTAAATTTGAAAAATATCGGACGATGTTTAAAATTTGAAGCAGACGATAATTTGAGCAGACGATATTTTAGTAGCAGGCTAAGAGTTAAAATAGCGTGTGTCGGAAAGGGTTACTTTTCGTTTTTTAGATGGTTCTGAATATTTAAGATTTTGTTGTCTAATAATGTAGCAAGTGATCAATGTGAAAATATATGGACAAAATAATGGGTTTCGTAATACAAATACTTGTAAGCATATATAGTTAAAAAACCATAAGAATGCCCTGTTACCATTGCTGAGTGTTAAGACCAGTTTAATATATTTTTTTAGAGCGGAGCAAAAGACATACAGTCGTTTGAACCATTGACAAAGGCATAATAATCTGATTATTTTATATCAATTATCACGTCATTATACATATGAAGCACTAAAAATCTCTGCAAAATGACACTTCTAAGCAAACATGTATTTTTAATTCGAAAAATTCAGTATCGTTAAATTAGAGTTTCTAGAAAATAAGTAATAAATGATGGTAGGATGAAAATATTCGTAACTACTAAACCAGAGTTGAATAAGCTTGGTTATACTGTTAACAATATAAGCACACGTAAGACGAGTTGTCTTTAAATACATACAATGCTCTTGATAAACATCGCAAATACAAGATGATAAACAAACGGTGTTTAATTTATTTAAATTTCCAAAACACCATCTGCATCTGCATCTTCTATACAATTATACATTTATGAACATAAGAACAAGTATTGAACCTGATAAAGACCCTGAAGGTTTTCAAATGTTCGAGGCATACAAACAAACTTCAAATATTTTATCATGCAAATAACTAATGATTTTGAATTATACAGACATCTGTACATGGAAAACACATAGTTCTACATTCTACTATATATGTGAAAAATGTAATCAGTTTTGTAAGAGCAGAAATAAAGTGTTGTTGTTTACTCTATGTTCATTTTAGTGTTGCTTTATTGTAAAATACTGACAATATAGTCAGAGCAAATATGTAGGTGTGTTGTTTACTCAAAATTTGTTGGCCTTTATTTATTGCCAGACACAGGTTATATATATGTTTAATATGACACAATGTATATATCGTTTCGCGACAATTTAATAAATTGATCGGTACAAGCCAACAGAGCCAGCGAACAAGACCGACTCCCTCACTCTAATACGCAGGGACACATCACATTTGTTTCTTTACATTTAGTACGCAACACTATCTGTGTCCTATAGATAGTATGAAGGTCATTGTTTGGAACAATATATTCGTGTATCAGATGTCAGGCCTGACGACGGGGCTGTAAAAGTTGCACGGCTTTTTCAACAACGGTCCTACAGGATTATACGTTTAACGTATGTATCAATGTTAGTACGGGTCGCTATATCGTTGCAATTTGAAACGTCTCATCGACCATGCAACATGGATGCCTTTTATTGTTCTCTCAAGTGATCCTGGGGCCGTATCTATAAAGCTCCGAAGGATAAATCTCAAACTTTAAAATATTCCAATGCAGATTTCCAATTTATTTTTAGTTATAATTCAATGAAACTTTACATGCTTGTGAAAAACTAAGCTTTTTCACAAGCATGCAAAGTTTCATTGAAGTATTGAGGGTAAAAACAGAGAAATCAGCATTTGAAACTTTAACTGAAGTTTGAGATTTTCCTAAGGAGCTTTATGAATACGGTCCCTGGACTAGATATAAAAATGAATCATGCTCGTGTAGAACAGTAAGGACTACCGGCAATGTTATATGAGCCGTATCTTCAACATTATTATATGAGAAAGTAATAAATTAAAATCATTTTGTTTACAATTAAACACAAACTATCTAGACGGAGGGAAATAGGACCAAATCTTGCTGATTGAAAGTAGTTATTTTTTTATTTGATAATACCCATCTGGTGTGTGTGTTTTAAATATTTGAAATTGATCAACAGTTACAAAAATGTATTTGAAACCCATATTTATATCCGAGAATACGGATATCAATATAGTCTCTTGTAAATGCAAAACACATGTCAGTTAGCCATTGCATTTTTTGTTTATATTAAATGAAACAACACACATAAGATTATATTCATGTAAATATCATGGTTTTAAATAATTCACTAACAAAACGGGCATTTTTTTAAAAAATCAATAAGATTGAACAAGGTTTAGAATTTAAGCAGACCGAAATTTGAGTAGAAATTGTTTTCGTAACGCAATAAAGGTTAAATGCCAAAAACGCGACAATGCAGATGATAATTCGTGTGCAAAAATACTTATGAGACTATTTAGCTCAAGGTGAATTAACAGTACGTGAATTGAAATGTATGCAGGCGAAGCAAATTACACGCAAACGTGTCAACAATAAATGTTATCGCATTATCCTGTTGAAAATGTACCTGACAAAATACTTGATGCGCATGAAACAATGACTTCAGTCATTAATTGGGATAAAGTTAAAAACCTAAACTGCTTTAATACTGATGTTTGTTTGCGTAGTCTAGACGATCGTCACTCTAGACCTAAACTGTATACATATAACAATGTAGACCCAGATCAGATGCCACGTCTCTGACGTGGCATCTGATCTTGGATACATTGTTTGAAACAGGCCAAAATCATAACTAGTTTGCTATATACCGTTCTGACTAGTTTGCAATATAGCTAGATGCATTATTTTCAACAAAGCAAGTGAAATATGTCTATACTGTTTGAACTACCTTAAGGTTGGAAATCCAACAGCAGCACTCATATAAAGCTATTCAAGGATCGAAACAACAGCAGGTGACAATGTTTGGTATTATTTATTAAAATGGCACGTCACACAATATGTGTCAATGGGTTTCAATCACTACATAGAAAGGTTGCTTAAACATTTGGGAGCAAAGCAAATTGTCTGCAAAACGTGTTGTCAGCTAATATAGCAGAAAATGTACTCAAAACGACACGAAGTTTGTATTTTGATGTGATTCAGACCTACTCATCGTCTCATCGGGATTCGAACTATTTGCAATACTCGAACTTCCAATAGCCATACTGTTTTGTGGTATTGTAAGTTCCGTTTTACTTTCAAATATGTCAACAGCAGTTTTTTCTTCGCCAAACCTATTTTAATATGCACGTTATCTTGGGCCCTGTAACCGGAATCCATCATTACCCCACGCGTTATGGTCAAGCACGCCGAATATTCTAGTGTGTATTTATCGTAAAGGTATGAACGTAATATTTATATTGCTGCGTAAATTATTGTCGATTTTTTTTGGAACATCATCCAATTTGTTTCAAAAACGGTCGGGTTGTTGTCTGGCTTTAAAATGTTTTTGATCCAGAAAAGACGCCGAGTTACTCGGTGTCTGATTTGGATCCAAGCTGTTTATACGTATAAAATATATAACATAAGTGATATCCGGGATAAGGAAATTCATGGTTGGACATGTAAACCCGTCCACTGCCTTACCCAGTGTGTATAATCATATGCACACAACTTGGATTCAAGTAACTCGACGTCTTATTTGGATCCCAGCTGTTTGACACTCGGCCAATGGTTTTACCAAAGGTCGAGGGAGTGTGTTCTAGTCTAAACCGGAAGTAGAACAAACATTGAGCATGTGCACAACTTGCCCGGCAGTGAAGTGGTTAAAAGATAGTTTGCTGATTGTGTCAGGTTGAATCGTTTGACAGGTGTTCATATACTTAAACCCTCTAATCGGGACTGCATAACGTTGCACCATATCGAAACCTCGTTGGGTTACATTTGGTCGATTATTTCTACTATATAAGGTCAGTTAGTCGGACAATATGTGTGACTTGAAGTTGGGCTGAGTGCTAACAGGCTTGAACACACTACACTTACGATTGATGTTGCTCTACTACATTTATTTTAGCATATCGTCGTTGTTCTTCGAAATCCTCGTATCTGCCATAGTGATAAATTGGTAGTTATGTGGTTTTAGAAGAAACCGTCGGAGTTCTTCTAAAACCACGTATGTGCCATTTTTTCAGATCATCGACGATTTCTTCAAAAATCACGTACGTGCAATTTGCCGAAATGTCGGATACGTGTTTTTGACAAACATCGACGCCTCTTTTAAAAACAACACGTAACTATCAATTCACCACAGTGGTAGATACGAGGTTTTCGTTGAACACCGACGATATGATATAAAAAGGACACCTAGGTAATGTAAGTAATTTGAAACGAAATTGATTATTCATTTGACGGATCAACGACAAAACGCTTGACAATCAGATATCGCCGCTCAAATACGTCATTCCTGTGATGACGGAGATGACGTCGTCCGCCATTTTCTCCGACATTTGAGCGTTATTTTTGTTAGAAAGGTGTTTTATTATGCATTTTTCAAATGCTGAGCGAACTGCTAGGGAAAGTGTAGCTCAGAGACGGTCTATACTGCCGCCATATTATCTGCAGGAACCTGCAGACAATACGGCGTCTGTAGAAACCGTATTCCTTGTCGAATATGATAAGTGTAATCTCCCCTGATTTAAGTGGGTTCGGTTTCGGGCGCTTCAGCGATCCATCAGTTTGAAAGGACCAGAATGTCCCTAAAACAAAATTAATTAACGCACCTATTCAATGTTGATATTAGGCAACGTTTAACTGTGGTTAAAAAAGACAAATTCTCAATAACTGATCTGTTAAAAGTTTCCAAGTATCTTTTCTAAAAGTACAAATTCAACGGGATTTGTTTGATAATCTTAAGTTACATATTCTTTAACTGTTCTTTGCTCGACAAAAGGGAACGTTTGGTTAAACAATCATTATCAAATCATGGTTTAAAATGTTTCCATGTAACACTAGCATATATTACTTTTGAATGGAAGTGGAAGGATCTCCGCGAGCGAATGTGGTAAAAATTCAGTCGACATAATCCCGGCTTTACTTTTATAAACCGAGCGCGGGCTTTCGTTCACTCAAAAATGGCTAGTGTTATCCCTTCTTATTGTAAAGCTATAGTGAAAAAATCCGTTTTTGAAACGAGTGTTTTGATAGGAACTTGGGTGTTATTTTGTTGGAAAAATACTTTTTGATGTCATCGGGCGCTAATTACTAGAGATATTTTTTCCGACTCGTAATGTTCGTACCTGGATGGTTGTGGCCCTGACCTGATTATTATCCTAGTGCTCAGAGGTAGTACATAATGTATAAAATGCCTTATGCACATCACGTAATGCCATTTCAGTCGTGTAAATGTTCGGTTATACGATTATGCAGGAACATGGGATCACGCACACATTAGCAATTCGTCTAGGTAATGCAAATGTCTTTATTTTTAATATTCCTTTTCATTGTGGAATAATATAAAAGTAGCTTAAAACTGTACTCATATCATAAGGGCTAACAGTTTGGAAGTATGTTTGAAATACAAAAGACCAATACATCATAAGTTTAGTTGTAGATTTTAATACTATAAGAAAAGATTACATAGATGTGATAAATACACACAGTTGTTCTACATAGCTCAAGTAAAGACATGGGTCCGTATTCATAAAGCTCCTAAGGAAAATCTCAAACTTAAGTTAGAATTTCAAATGCAGAGTTCTCTCTTTTTATCCACAATACTGCAATGAAACTTTGACCGGCGGATTAGCCGAGTGGTAAAGCGCTCGACTCTTGATCCAGGGGTCGTGAGTTCGATTCCCCGCCGGACCAGTCTTTTGGATAAGACTTGAAACCGAGGTCCCATGTATCAGTGCTTTACACTGGGCATGTAAAAGAACCAGAGGGTTCCTTCGAATAAAATAGGGCGTTGCCTGGGTTCCTCTGTATCCGCTTCCTTCTCTCTTGGACGTCCAATTAGCTCAAAATTGGCAGAAACGGACGTAAACAACAAAACCAAACCAAACAATGAAACTTTGTATGCTTGTGAAAAACGTAGTTTTTCATAAGCATGCACATTTTTATTGAATTATAATTGAAAATTTATTATGAATATGCATTTGAAATTTTCACTATAGTTTGAGAATTTCCTTTGGTACTTTATGAAAACGGTCACAGCACACTGGCATTTGCACGGCTGAATAAGGTCCCGTGTCGCCCTGGATGTTGCGACAACCTTGCCACTTTGATGAAATGTATTTAGTTATCTAGGTTGCCCTTCAAAACCAAGCGCTTTTTCTGAAAAATGTTATCGTAGAAAGGTGTAAGGCTGTCGCAAATCTGATGTGAAACAGGCTTGGCGCACATTTGGTTCTGTTAAGCACCACTACTAAATTCTTTTAAACGCTATAATAGAAACGGTCGGAAACTCCGATTTTCTTATAGACAGAAAAAAGTCTTGTCGACGTCACAAAATATCCTGCTAAAAAAAGTGTTTGTGGACACGTGTTGGGATACCACCATGCCAAAATGAAGCAGTAAACAGTAGTAGTTTGATCTGCAGAATTCTGGCCAAAAAAGTCTCGATATTGCGTTTCGCGTAAATCTGATAATGAATGTACACTTTATCAAATAATGTCAAACAGGTAATTACCTGAGCAGCATTTTCCACACATATGAACTAAGGGATGACGTCATTTTAGTATGCCAACTTTACCCTAGCTGATGTGCCCGATAACCATACTGCTAAATTATGTATTACTGTGTTAGTACAGTATCTTTGAGTACACAACCATCATTGAATCTAAGGGTTGGTATTGTAGCATGATGTTGGCTTGGTTGAATGTGTTTTGCTGCTGCATATCTCCAGACCCTATTTTCACCATTCTGAATGTGCTTAAAATCATCAATGGTGGTCGAGAGATGCTCACGGTTATAAATAAAAAGCGGATGCCTTACCTGTGTCATAGCCAACCATTTATCCGGATATTTCAGAACATCTCCAGATTTTTTCCGGGGTTTAGAATTATTCTTTATAACCGTTGCTCTAAAATTTCAAGCAGCATGGGTCACAATGAGACGCTGTGTCACACTGCGTCTCATTGGTATCCAAGCTGATTGCAAATGTCATCATAGTTTCTTTCGTAGCACGCATAAAGAGGAGAACTTGCCAAGACCTTCGGATTTTTCATGGTCCAGTCATGGTCATCCTGGTGTCAATATACCAGGTCTAGAGAAAAGATCTGCGAATGCGCAATTAATAAGGGATCTGCTCAATTAAGACGCGGAAATTAAAATAGCTTGATAGCTGTTTCGGAAAGTAACTCGAAAACGTATATAACACTGAATAAATTGATACGAATGGAAGGTGTTTTATAGACCCTGGTTAAGCCTCTTGATTTAAAGTGTATTGAAATCTTTATTTGTTTTAAAATTGTTCTTTTAATGAAAAAGACACGTACGATATCCCTGTCGAGAATATGATGAATAGTTCATGAATAATTCACGAATAGTTCATGAACTGAATTATTCAGTTCATGAACTATTCGTGAACTATTCATCATATTCTCAACAGGGATGTAGCGAAACAAATTATTACATTTTAGGTACGTTCTCATTGAGTTGTTATGTAAAACAGAACCACGTGTTAACCGTTTATATAATCACCATTGCATGATTTCAAATGTGTTATTGGTTCTGATTATAGACCCTGATTTAAAAAGGTGTCCTTCAAAGGAAAGTGTTTTTCAAGCACATATAATTATTTATGAAATATGAGGTGGTTACTATAGCGAAAATTGGAAAGGAATATCACGAATATATCACTCATATCGTGGGCCAACAACCGATAACAAACATGAACTTGATTACATAATGTTATTGGCTCAATATTTACAAAATAATTAAATCAACATTATCATCTAAAGCGATTATTAAGTGTCGCTTTCTTTATGCAATTTCACTTTTAGCAATGCACTCAATGAAAAGTATTTCTTTTTTTACTGGTTTTAGACTGTCTCTATAAAGTACTGCCCTTTACTTACAACTGTTATCCAGAGTGCACGTTTCAACTAGCTTGTTTCAAGGGAAAGATCAAACTTAGAGGCCAGTGTCTGTATTCCATAGGGGGAACATATGTTTTAGTGACAAAAACAACGTTTTTGTTTACTTACAGGAGCTGACAATGGAAGATGTTGAAATCCGGAAAGCGACTGCATTAGACAAGCAATCCATTTTGGGTATTAGTGCTGACGTTTATGACGGAGCGGACTATCTTTCGGATATGTTTGATGATGCTTTCATGCACTGTGACTATACTATCCCATATGTAGCAGTGTACAACAGTAAAATTGTAATTAAGTATCTCCTTAATAATTCATAACGATATGAACTACCTTGATATGTATAAACAAAACAGTAACATGATTAAAGCGAATACAAGTTTGAAGAAAGGACAATGACAGTTTATAATTCATTGAGGGAAATGGGCCATTTGATTAGCATGGATAAATGTTCGATTTTGCACCGACTGAAATACCTCGATCAATCAATGCAGTGTATATTTCAATATATTTCCCTTTTCAATGCAAGATATCACACGTGTTCGTTAGAGTCGAGAGTCGTGATCTCGTTGGTTAATAAATATTTTACCTCTAGTCGTCGTATTAATATTTGCTTGTCCGATAAATAAGTCTGAAGTACTGAAGCGATGCTCAATAGAGATTAGATTTGATCACTTCTCCAGCGCGGGATATATCTCCTAAATTATTGAAGATACTTAAATGCGTTTACGGCAGTAAGGGTGAAAGACCATTCATAAACGTGTTGAAATATGAAATAAAAACTGTGGGTCACCGATATTTTTTTAGATTTTATTGACTCTTTTCTGTGTGACCAAATTCAGACTTTTCTACGGTTTAGAACCATATATAGTTATTTACTATGTCATGAATTAAATGCAATGTGAAAAATGCATATTCAAGTAACAAATAACAAATATTTAAACATAACATTTAAAACAAGGTTAACATTACGAAACACTCGTACACCGGTGATACCGCGGCAGTGATACGTAACACTTGCGACAGTCGTGATTTGTAACTGCCGCAAACGCCCTTAATTGAAATACCATATATGGGTAGAGGAAATTTGCAATATATCACTGCACACGAACTGTAACTCTGTATGAAATATATATTGTGTTATTTAATATTACTTCCCAGGAACATAACTGCTTACACACTGAAGATGTTTAATATACGTTTCATTTGTTGATGGATGACAGAATTAGAAAGTGCGTTAACAATAAATAACTCTGCAAGAAATAGTTTTAAGTATTTTTCATATATTCTCTAGTGTGTAGATGACCAATAAGAGAAAATCACATTTCACTTCGTTCACTCTTCTCTTCCGGAACATAACTCTGTTTGTATTGAAGATGTTCAAATACAATTTCATAAATGGATAGGTGACAATTGAAAACAAAATGAGTAAAAACTGTTTTATGTCTGCAATTCTAAAATCATACCTCTCTATATTTTTTATTTATTGACCGAAACATATTTCTTTTATTATTGAAGGTATTCAATTAAGATTCCATTATTAGATAAAAAATATAGAAAAAGGAGCCTCAGTGTATCAGAACTGTAACTCTGACTGCTTTTTGGTCATGTATCCTTTCTTGAGCATAACAAAGTATTGACAATATTTGATCAAACGAGAAAATGCAGGATAGAAGTACATAAGTAACGCGGTTTCCATTATGATACGACCCTTTGTTCCTTGATACCATTTCAGAAAATGTTTTAGCAGATATTTACCTTTATGCGTGCTACGGAAGAAACTATGATTACATTTGCAAACAGCTTGGATCCCAATGAGACGCCGTGTGACACGGCGTCTCATTGAGATCAATGCTGCTTGACAAGTAAGCATAATTGTTATAGAGAATATGTTGAATGGCCCATTGTTCCTTGAATGCAACCATAATGTTCGTACATGCAAGAAAGGACTCCTCAGGAGAAATGATTTCTTAGAATTTTCAAGATGGTAACCTCTGACAGTTCAAAAGTTTTTCGCAGAAAAATAAGATAAAGTGTTTTGGTTAAAATCTGTCTTAGTGCACAAAGATAGAGAATATGCGAACAAAACCTGTCTGTGGTATTTCAGCAATATTGCAGCTCCTCTCCTTTTTTCCAATTTCATTAAGTGATCGGCCTTCCCATTAAGAAATATATATTTGAATAAGCGAGCGCGATGTCTTCTGGCAGCTCTTCATTATTTTGAAACAAACGTGTAACCTTATTTTCACTCCTCGATTGTTTGGCACCATCTCGTATTTTATTCCTGTCTCATCCCTGATAGAATTATCATTTCAGTGACATGTCATTTATTTCAGATTGGATTTGTTGCTGCGTCTGTAGTTGATGATGGACGTACAGTTGTTACCCGTGCAGCACGGGTTAATTCCCAGTATTTTGGAAAGGGGATTTATAAGATGTTAACAGAGCACCTGATTAAAATGTCCAGTGCCGAAGTTAATGCATTCATGACTCCTAGCTCCAATCCAGCTATCAACTCACGCTCGTTCAAGAAATCAAACACCTTGGTCATCAGTAAGGTAGGAGAAAAAGCTTTAACCACTTTTCATAGGAATTCGTGTATGTCAGTTCGGTTGGTCTCTTTCAGATGCGTTCCAAAAATGTGTTCCATGCTGAATTATGGCTACCGTGGCAAACAATACGACAACCGTTTTAAAAAATGCATACATCTCAAGAAAACATTTCCCATTTACTAAAGTTATTTTAAGACCTATGACAGTCAAAACATGACCGCGAGTTTTCCTTAAAAGGTTGTTTATCATCCTCTTTCTTTAAAATCGGTGGGCTGGTTCTAAAATGCACATAACACGGTGGTGAATCACGTGGTCTAAAAAGTACGGTCTAAAGGCCCCGTCACACCATAGCGTTTTGGTCAGCGTTCTATGAACGTTCTAATCGTTCAATTTTTCAGCGTTCTATGGTGAAATGTATACATCTGGCGTGTGACTAACGTGTGACTAACGTATGAATAGCGCATGACTAACGAATGAGAAGCGTGTACTAGCGACTAAGTATGACACCCCTGAAAACTATTAGCGTGTGCTAACGTGTCACTGGCGCTTGACGAACGATGAGT
>JAULCE010157423.1:0-11849 GCA_032359355.1 Macoma nasuta | reverse complement strand
GACAAACACCGTGTGTAGCCTAATGAAGATTTTAAAGTGTCAGGATGTTGTTCACCAAGCAATTTCTTTTGTTTTGATTTGACTTCTGTAAATATTCGGGATGCTTCTTCAAAATTTCTTCTGTAATAATAACAAAAACCTTTACATGACTCGAGTTGATAAACTTTTTGATGATCATCTACATTAACACTTTTGTCTTTGATTTCATTCAGTACATCGATAGCAAACTTCAATCTATTTTGTGTATGAAATATACTTAGAATGTTTTCACAATATTTACCACAGATACTTAAATATAGTTCTCTAAATTTTAAGTAACTGTTATAAATATGTATTAACTGTTTGTAGCAATAACGGAAGAACACAATGTCAGAAATAAAAATCTCATCTTCACTCTTTAGTTTTCCACCCAGTAGAAACAACATAATTTTTTCAAAGAGATCTTCTATTCTTTGATTTGGTTCTTGGAATGTCTGGAGGGTTTGTTGAACAAGTGTGTGTACCTGTATCACATCTTCTAGATAGTCATGATCATCTTTTATCACTTCAATGAGAGAAAATCGCTGAAGAGTATTCAGAGATTCACTGATTTCCATTCTTTCCTTCTTTTCGTCAACACTCTTTCCTTGATTACCATCAGCACACATGAATAAACCTCTCTTAATTTCTTTTCCGTTCAAAAATGTCATGAGGTTAAGAAGATCCAACGCTTTCGGGTCTTTCTTTTTTAACTGTGCAAAAGTGATATTAATTGCATTGTAAAGTTGTTTTTGTGGTTGCAACGGCAATCAGAGCTCGGAACCATTCCATGAAAAGCGAAGCAAAGGTTAGTAAACTTCCATCCAGTGGTTTAAGAAGAGGATATTAAAAGTAATTGTGGAAATACAATGTACAACGTACGATCGACGCCAGACGGAGACCGATCACAAAATCTCACCTGAGCATACTCAACAAATGTTATGGGTTATTCTGAGTTTTTATCTTGATGTTTGCGTCGAATGCTTGATAAGTGCCATAGAGTAGACCATAATGTTACCAATTAAATAAAGTAAGAACTCATACAATTATATGGGTGGTGGTAGTGAATTATGAAAAATAAAGTTTGTTAACATACCTTCCACAGTCACCGTAGTACTTGGTTGTTTTATTGCTGTTAACTGTTGTTGCATTTCCTCCTGTTTCTGATCCGTATCTTTTTGTTTTTGGTTTACCTTTTCCAGGTTTTGTCTCAACTCATCAATAGATGTATGTATGTTTTCCCATTTTTTTTCTGTATCTTCAAGAGATTCATATTTAGCCTTCAATTCGAAAACCTCTTTTAATAGTTCTTCTTCACGCTTAGGATCGATGGTTTTCCTCTTATATTCAGTGATCATAGTTTTAAAATCACCACTGGTTGCTCCTAGCCTCATCAGAACCTTAAATAAAATGCAGAAATATTAAAGCAAAACCAGCACTATATTTGATAAACACTTAGTACAACGTGTATTGGTTTAGAATAATATATATCATACCTTTTCATCTTTATATTAGTTGTGTTCCTTGTTTGGATCTCTATTTATGAAGACCTATCTGTTTCACAGGCATGCATGGAAGAGACATGAACATTGGCCCGAATGTTGCCGTTTAGATGTTTTTGAACATGTATGACAAAATAAAAGTTAAGTTATTACTCACGTTTGCAAACCAACAGATAAACACACTTACAAAAATGCTTCTTAAGAGATACTATTGTTAACTTTTTAACAATGAACTCTCATGATGAATCTTCATTCATACTTACTCTAAATCTGACCCAATATTTATTGTAAACATACTGATATCAGATAAGCTGATTTCACGGTTACACAATGTGATCAAAATAACAGTTCAGGAAGGCAAGTAGTGAGGACTTTGATAAGACTGGTCAGACTACTCATTGAGCAGCATGAGTCTTCACGTCTTGTTCATGCCCACCTGACATATTATTTAGAGTTATTACGGTATATTCTTATAACTCGTATACCTTTTCCGTGTCTGAAAACACCGCTTCAAAGTCTGATTTCGTCAACTCTGTCTTTTGAGGATGTCCGATATACTGCAAGTAACAACAGCATACTTTTAATATATAGCTACAATATTAATTACAATATTGTAAATGTAGAAGCCGATCGTATTTTGGTGCTAGCATATGTACGTACTTGAATAAAGTTAGTCAGAGTACGTCCCTATTGTTTCTTATATAGGCCGGCTTGACTTAGAGAATAAATCGATATAAATAAGTATATCAAGAAGAAATAAAAAAACAACCTAACCATGAAAAAGGGGGACCTCTAGACAGACATTGACTGTAAAACCTTTACATTTAAAACATTTTCAAAGTTATTATTTTGACCAACAGGGGTTATGTCAGCAAGTAACTATGTGTCATAGCTACATCAAACTGCTACCGTTGGAAATCAATGACACGCCAGTATGTAATTATATATATAATTATCCGGACATATAATTACCGAACATATAATTATCCGAATGAAAATGATTTTATGTTTTTCGCGACAGTTGATATTTGTTTTAAAATAGATCGGATATCACTGCTCTAGCAGAGAGTATCTGTAATAGCATAACTTGACGGGTTCGGTACTTCCTGGCGACTAAAAATAAAGTGGGGTACTTAAGGTCGTTAATGTTTCTATATAATCATTTCCACCTTAGAATCGCCCTTTAACGCCCCTTTAACTGATGTCTATTGGAATCATTGTAGAAAATGAAGCATTTGCTCGTGACCAGCAAATGTATTATTTCCTAACATGATTTCAATGAATTTCAAAATGGCACTATTATTTCGCTTAGAGTTTTACATTTTTCATCAGATATTCCCGTGTGGTTAAGTCTAAAAAAAGCCTGTGGAGAAAAGGGTTAAATGATCATTCATAAGAATGTAAAACAATAATGTGTAGAATATAAACAAACACCATACATCTGATATGCGATGTGTAAATATGTATCCAAACAAGTACTTTTAAAAAGAATTTGGTACATTATAAACTCAGGCAACAATATCGTATGTGAATACCTTACTTGCATGTAGGATGGAGTTCTCTAAACAACTCTCAAATTTCAGCGTCAGTGTACGATTTTCAACCTTAATTTTTTTTTTAAATATGTACACATTAATCAGCAGCAATGTTGAACATATTGCGTTCGGAAAATGAATACAATGTTTGGAGTGGTACGTTACAAAACAAATGTGCCTCTTATAAATAATGTAGACCTTGATTAGATACCACGTTTGGTCACGTTTTTCATAAAGGATAATAATGTTTATGAATAATTGAATTTACGAATGCAAGATTCTGTTTATAACATAATACACTAAAATAAGGTTCGTTTCTGGAATATCCTACCGTTACAGACAATGTCATTAAGCTTCTTAATATATAAATGATAATAATGAGACGTCAAAATGACGTTATGCCAAAAGCAATATTTCACTAGTGGTTTTTTAACCGTAAATATCGCGAAATAATTAATGAGGTTAAGTCACGGTGGCGCTATGAGGTATGTTATAAAATGTCTTAAGATTTCGACAAGCGTGTTGTTCAAGTATATATGTGTTTTAACTGTAAATAGCGCAGTTGCTGACTTTGATTGATTTGCTCTTCGATCCCTGTTCTGAATCATAATATGAGCTTGCAAATATCATCAAAGTTTAGATGTTTTAATAAAAGCTATGATTTGTAAACACTTTATTGCATACTGAACCTTTTACAGTCTATAATGTGTACTATATAAGACAAAAATCATAAATATTTGATATGGGATAAGTAGAAATATATCCGTACAAAGGTAGTTGGAACATTAATGTTACTGGATTACAATGGCTACAATGGTGTATGTGAATACCTTAATTGCATGTTGTATGAAGTTCTCTTTAAAAATACTCAAATTTCAGCTTACACTGTTCTTTTTCGACCTTAAAATGTTCCAAATTATGTACACCTTAATCAGTATCAACGTTAAATATATTGCATCCGGACAAAACACAATGCTTAAAGATATATGTAACAAAACAAATATGCCTCAACACGTTGCAAATTATCAAGACCTTGATAAGACGTTTGGTCAAACATGCAACTCTCAGCTTATGCCTACATTGATACTACATCTAAAAAATCAATTTTCAAAAATAGTCTAATCCGAATGGTGCTAAGCAAGCTTTTGTTTCCTCAAATCATTGCTTTTTAACGCATTTTTTTTCTAATGTCCACTGAAGTTGCTAAACCTTTTGAGAAAAAAAAGATGAGCTGGTACGGTTCACACTCATTCGTATCCGAAAATGATGTATCCGAATCGGCACGCATTTCAGTTTCGCATTCACTATCGTCGTTTCTCTTGTAACACTTAACAACTTGACGTTTTCTAACCATTGACCGTTTTGTTTTTAATATTTAACATAAATATCCTGTACTATACCTTTTATACGCTGACTTGGTAAAAGTGGCGATTAAATGTCAATTTCATTATTTTATTTGTAGAATTAAAACGGAATTTTCCTGCGCAGTGAGTTGCGCAGACACAATTACTGGATACGTCTTTAATTCTGAACGTAGCAAGACAAACGCAATTTATAAAACAAATATCAAAATGTTAGCCTGAGGCTATTATCTACGAAGCGACAATTCGGCCATAAAAGATAGTATGTACATAAATAAAACTACAAAACAGACATGTTACTGTTTAAATGTACCATTTATATAATTATTTAAACATGTGTCTGCCTTTGTTTTTCAATTAAAGTGGATATTTGCATACACATGTAAAACGTAGGTTAACATATCATAATTTTAAATCGTGAATACATTAATTATTCATATACACCGTCACACAGCACTGTATAGCATATTGCGTTTATGCAAAGTTAGTAGTATTCTATGGAACGTTAGGCTTTATTATTCTTTATAGTTATATACATAAATTACTGAAAAGATTAATGCGCTCATTCAGTCTTAGTCATATTTTGTAATTTTCTATAAAACATAAGGTGTTACTTTCTTTATATGTTTATACATAAAGCATTACATAACTTAATGGGTTCAATTAAAGTAAGTAATATACTATGAAAGAGGCTTTATTTTTTCAAAATATGTTTGTGCATGAAGGAGACTATAACAATATGCCTTCATGCAAAGATTGTGAGTATTCTATTAAACATAATGCTTTATTTTCTATATATGTCTATACATAAAGCAGATCATATCATAATGCGTTCATGCAAAGTATGTAAATGTTCTATGAAACATAACGCTTTATTTTCAAGATATCTCTAAAATTTGTATAAATTATTGCATGCATGTAAAGTTATATTATATGAACGATAACGTATACTGTTTTATATAAGAATATACATAAAGTACTGCATGACATAATGCGCTGATCACAAAGTAAGTGAGTATTTTATGAAAAATAGGTTCTTTATATCTATATATATGCACTGCCAGTTATAATTCGTCTTAGACGTTGGATCCGAAAGCGACATTACTTAATAATGTAAACATATTTTATGCAAGAGTAATAATGCAAAACACATTCAATCAAATTTACACTGCGTTTGTCACCTGATTGAATTGCGAGCAATCTGTGATGAAAACAACGTTTATCACAAATAAACAAGTACCAATTCCATACTACAAGAGTTACTCGTTGGATTAATTCAGGATTTGTTGTGTCTTCAGGCTGCATGAAAGTTTCAACTAATACATGGTTATTCGTATCAAGGTCTACATTGTTTTTCTATCTGATGATCATGCCGAACACATACGTTCTTTCTACGATCATCTTGTTTGGTGTTTAGAATAAATGTAGTAGTTACTCAGGCTCGCAAATTATTATGAAAGGTTACAGCTAATACTTTCACCAACCTCATTTCTCGAATTCCTAAGGCGTGTTATATCGGCCTCGACAGAGTGGTCTGTCGCAGCGGGTGGTGTTCGAGGATCCCAAACGCTAGAATTTGCCGTCAAACATGTGCTTCTCAACAGACAAGTCAGAAGCGTGATGTCAAATGTTGATGGATCTGGCTGCCCGGAAGTAGGGAAAAGAAGGTCAAACTGTGGTTTCGATATAACACGCTGTTTCTTAAGTATGATTATGTTGCTTTTTTTGTTTTTAACATGGGCAACAATATCACCATTTGGCACACAATCCCTTAGTTTATATAAAAGGGCGAGTTTACCTCCATCATTTAAAAATGATATGTATTTGAGGTAATAAGCTTTGTTCTCGGTTGGTTGTATGCTTCCGCTACACGCCATCGTTACCGGAGACCTCAAACTCTGAAAATTAAAAAGGAATAATAATTATTAAAAATATAGCTATAACGACTTCAAGTGATTAACATATTTGGTACAATGTCATTTTTCTATATGGTCTACATATGCCCTTTATACTGAGAAAAAGTTTTGCAAGTTGATAAGACTTACAATCATCTGAGTTTTTGTTTTTCATAAATTTTAAAGAAACTTCGTTGCAGTCAACATATTACTACATGTATTATATTATTATATTGTTCAGGTTCATCGTGAGGACCAACGGTGACCTCATTGATGACAACGTGACAATCGACGACATAAATATTTATATCGCTGCCGAGGGCATACATCGGTGTAACATATGTGGTATTGAACATCATTACCAATATACTTTATGGACAGTTACTAATGGTGACCTACAACATTGAGCATAGGGCAATATAAGCGGGTCAACCGTTACAAGTTGTAATAAACCTTATTATTGATTCTTGCAATGAACCTACATATAAAGATGTGGGTCGCTAAGACTAATCCTACTTATAAGAGTATATATTACGTGTGAATAGTTCTTAGGAAGTATATTTAATCTTAGTAAACTATTGCTGTTAGAAAAACCAATAATACCTAGATCGATCTCATCTGAAAATATTGCTGTTGTTTTGAAATGTTCAAATAAGTAAGTCATACAAATGTTCGTCCATACATTGATGGGCAATACGTCTTTTTTATCTACAACAATACGGTAACTATATAATAAATTATACATGCATTTTGCACACAATACTTATATTTCTTAAAATTAATCAATTTAACACCATTTTTTTTCCAACAAAGCAAACACATATTACTCAATCAATCGACCCTTTGCATTACAAACTACCAAGCTCAGTCACAACAAGCATAGTTCTGAAATAAATTACTAGCGCCTGTGAACATGACATGTCGTATTTGTAACTCTATACAAAACATATTTCTAATAACTTCAATTAAGAATTTTGCTCGTCTTGGAAGATAAAAATAAAAGCGCCACTGGGTGTTAGATACAAATAATAATGGCTTGCATTATCGATGAAAATTGAGACCGACCCGTCACTCATAGCATACCGTATTATAAAAAGAGGACAGTATAACGATGTCACTGTATAATAGTTTTCCAAAATGAACGTTTTTCGCGAGCGGGAAAAGCAAAGGAAATCCGGCTTCTAAATTTTATTATCGAATTATCTCTCATTAACAAGTATAAATGTAATTTGAAGGCGCTTCCTGGTCAAGGTATTTCAAACCCAGAGTTTTATGGTGATGTGATTTACAAGCTACGGAAAATAACTGGACATGCCCATTTTTACACTTTGTTTATTAAACGTATTAAAACAATCATTAAGAAGGGCAAAATCCAACAATATTACAACTTACTGCATGTTTGGTGGTCAACTCGCATCCCTCTTCGCTTTTGCGACGATAGGAATGTCATAATACACTATGAAAACTACTTTGAAAGTCAGACACGGAAGGAGTATGTCGGATATTTGTATTGTGCCCGTTCTGTCGTGCCCATGATGGCTGCTCTACAGTTACTCTGACTTCTGACAAGTCATTGAGTACATTTGAGTACATTTGATGATTGGCGAAAAGAATTTATTTTTTTATTAATTCTGTTTTACATATATTTTACAACTGAATTTGCCATCACTGGAGCAGTCGGACAGGGATACCGTTTATTTTCACTGTACATCTGATGGGATAATGATGGGATACGACTGAGGTTGGGCGCACCTAATCCAGTGGTGTTTTTGCCACTGACGGTGACAAGGCGGTACTCCTATCTTCACCCTAGTATTTTATATTATCTGCCCCTGTGTGTCTACTATATATCGTGTGTGTTTGCGTGTATGTGTATATGCGCGTGTATGTGTATGTATGCTGAGAATGAACTTGTTTATGTGCGGTTTGGTTGGCTGTTTGTTTTAAATGTGGTATGCAGTAAACGTCTGATAGGATGATGATGGGATAAGACTGAGTTTGGGCGCCCCTAAACTGGTTTAAACCCCAGTGGCGTGTTTTCCACTGACCGTTCCAAGGCGTCTCTCCTATATTCACCCTAGATTTATATCTGTTTTTGTCCATGCGTGTCTTCTATATGTAGCGTAAGTTAGGGCTCGTTTGTATGTGTGTGTGTGCGCGCGCGTGTATGAATGTGCTGAGAAAGTACTCGTTTCTGTGCTGTTCGGGTGGCTGTTTGTTTTGTATGTGGTATGTCCTGCAAGGCCTTCTTATCTACTCTTCTGTCTTTGCCTCAAAAAGACTCAGAAACATACAATTAGTATCTCATGAACGTTTAAAACGAGTACAACCAAAACACGACTATAGCGTCACCCTTAATGTCAGAGTCGTGTTAGTTACTTCATGTCGTACTTGCGTCATGCTTGTTGCCTACCAATTACAAAATGTTTAAAGGTTTTTTTAAAAAAAGAAGATATGATGACTCTTCACAGTGTCCAATTATTTTCGCCGACTTTCACTGGATCGTTCCTTAGCTGTATGTGAGGGACGTGAAAACTGTTAGCTTAGGGACGTGACAATTTCTACTAAATACACCTTAAATAAGAATACTGCTGAGATCATTGATCATGATCGCAATGAACTTTGAACTACGATCTGCTGATGCAATACAATGTTTTTATGGTTTTGATGAATAAAGATAGATAAGATCGTTTCAGGTCTCGTTTATTTGTAATTTGTCAAAAAAGTCAGAGCCACAAGGTGTGGATAAGACACATACTTGCTAAACGTTTTGTTTGGGTACAAATTGTGTAATCAGAAGTCATCGAGTCATCGCAGTATGCAGCAGGCTACCTAGACCTTTAAGATCAGATGGTCTGAAGTTCTCGTTTGGACATAATCATTCATATCATTTTTAAAAATAAAACATAGCCAACCATTTGACGTGTATTTAAATGATTGTCTTGATCGAGATAAAATGGAGATATGTTGGTAAAGTTCGATAAGGATTGGACAGCATGTTTTCATGAAGGGGCCCCGACAAGGCACTTTTCAAGTCACTGTTGCAAACAAAGATTCCTAACTCCTAAAGGCCAAACGGGGTTTACATGGTTATCAAAAGTGATCAAGAAACAATATGCAAAAATATGTGTTGCGTTTGGTGAGGAGGGGGCAAATCTTTTTCAAGAAATTACCCGGAAAAATATTAGGAACGACGTATGGACGGACGTACAGACGTACAGACGGACGTACATATAGGGGCAATCCTATACCCCTTAGCGATCAATAAAGTGAGGATTTCTACGAATTATACATTTGAATTATTTTGTTGCATATAAACTGTGCAGATCTGCATACCTATGCATTTATCTATAACAATAATTTGAGGATGCTAAATACCTCAGGCAAGAATACGAGGGCTATCCGATAAAATCCCACACTAGTAAACTTCATTTAAATAAAAGTTCCTGAATGTGAATATTTATAAGTTGCCGGAACTGATGACATTGTCATTCTGAACTATAAATATGTGTGAATTTTGTAGCACAATAACGCCAATTATTCAAGAATATGCTGGTATTTGCAAGCATCAACAGCTCAAAGATTATAAGTTTTCGTGCATAAGCTAAACTGGTAACGATTAAATGATAAAACATATCTTGCTAAAACTTATAAACACGTGCTGGTGTAA
Source organism: Macoma nasuta (assembly GCA_032359355.1). Taxonomy (NCBI): domain Eukaryota; kingdom Metazoa; phylum Mollusca; class Bivalvia; order Cardiida; family Tellinidae; genus Macoma; species Macoma nasuta. Next base: position 1,868 of record JAULCE010157423.1, on the reverse strand, counting down.
TTGTCGTCAAGAAATGTATGCTCTACCACACAGTTAAAAGCAAACACTGTTGTATGCAGGGACATCAAAGGCTTATTAAATACAGAGGCGTTATTGAAACGTCATTTAGGACCTCATTCGGGTACAATTTTGTTTGGCATTGTTTTGTATGATCATATAAGTGCTACGGAACTTCTCATTGAACTACATACTACCACAATGTTGATATTATTAGTGTGCAACAATCTAACGGACCTGTAGTGTTGTTTGAGTTTTTATGAGAAGAGTTCAAAGGTGTAGTTCTTTAAATTCTGTAAATGGAAGATCCTTCAAAAGAAGAAAAGCCAATTCATAATGAGAAAATTACAGACTCGGTTTTATTGAGTATGTTAATGAGTAGTAATTCAAAATGCAATCCTACTCCGGCTTAAGCGGTATTCAATTTTCAAGACTAAAAGTGTTGAAATTCATGATCTCGAAGGACCAGAAAGTATATCAACACTGAGAATGAAGTACGGCCGCCACATCGCACTTAACACCTGCTGATGTAAAATATATAAATTCTGTAAAAGGAATATCCTTCAAAAGCAAGAAAGCAAATTCATATAGAAGAAATTGCAGACTCGGTTTTATTGAGTCTGTTCATGAAACTATGCTTCATTTAAGGTTACTAACTATTTAAACCAGTTTGTGATTGTAACATATACACGTCCGTTATATCGTTATGTAAAATAAAGTTTAACGAATGTGACATAAATTGATAACGGCGAACCCCATTATCATCTACCTTGCAACTACATTCCACGCAAATTTACCCCCGCACACTTTAAGCCTTTGACTATCCACTGTCTTCATACGATTCTGTTCACAACAACCGGACTCGCACAATATTTACATCGTATTATACTTAACATAACTTCGAAAGGTTATGTTGTTGTGCGGGACAATATTATTGCTTGTTTTACTATATGTTACTTAGTAATAGCACATGTGAAATGCGGATTTAATCATTACAATTAAAGTTTAGATTTGATCTTGTTTAATATAGAAGGACATATTTCCTGAAATCGTTTTATTATTCAGCAATTTTATAGTCAAATAAATTAATAAACAATTAACAACATATACCGTCAGAGAACTGTCATGTATAATATAGGCATACGTGTTTGTTGTAAAGAGAGTTGCTATCTCTGGAAAAAGTTTCACTGTTTTGAAAGCGGTAAAGGCTAAGGCAAACTACTGCAACTACTATAAAATCTTATTATTTTGTACACAGTTGTATGATGTGTGCGGGGAACACACTGTTCTGATAACCCTCGACACTGTAGTCTGGATACTTACTGTTTCTAAATGACTTAATTTCTCAGACTACAGACTAATTAATACACTGATTACATTGGAAGACGACTTGTTTCAAAAACGATCTGGAAATCGCAATTTACAAAATCAAGATTGCATGCCATATAACATAGAACAATATCTGTCTCAGCTAGATATACGACATTTTCCTGAACATCGATTTGTACATTAACCAACCCCTTACCTTCAAATTGCAATTTTGAAAGCTCGTCTGTGAGTGTAGAAGTTGATACCTGATTCGTATGCTAGTTTTGAATTTGAAACAATATGTATGTATTGCTTCTTAAATGATCGCATTTTGGTCAAGCAGAACGTGAAAGCTTGCTGTACGCACTGTTAAAGACATTCGTCCCCAACCAAGCGTGATTAAACTGTTACGGCCAGAAATTTCAGAAAAGCATGCGAATCGGACCGCACACCCATATTCTGAAAAGCTAAATAGAGGCCTGTCCCACAGGGTAGCATTTGAAATGGGGAACATAATTCCAGCAATGGTTATTTGTCTGTTTGTCTTGTTAATGTCTGTTTCT
>JAULCE010157312.1:0-11850 GCA_032359355.1 Macoma nasuta | reverse complement strand
CGCCTTGTAAGGCGGCGTCAGATCTGGGACTGCACTATTTTCAATGGTGCATTTAGGCGACTGCGGCGGTGAAAGAGTTAAGGAGCAGAGGCATTATTAGGGCTTGGTCACATTAGACTCGCGATGTCCCGCGATGCGTTGGCGATGTAGAATTGGTGTTTTTGTTGGCGATCTGTCGCAAAGCAAATGAACAAAAAAAATTGTGGTCACATTACTGACGAGCTCTTGGCGATGCTTCGCCGAACGTCTGGTTACCTTCTGGCGAATGTCTCGCGATGCCTCGCGATATTCGGCGACGTTCGTGCGATGTTGTGGCGACCTCTCAATTTTACATCGCCAAAACATCGCCAGACATCGCGAGCTCTAATATGAACACAGCTTTACAAGGCCTTAATTATTGGTCGCCTGGCCAGTAGCCAAAGGGTGATATTTTTTCTAGTATGAATAGTCTGGAACAAATGTAAATATATAGGCAATAGGAAACTCCCAATCTAGCCTTTTTTTTGAAGCATTGTAGAAATTGCTCCCTTTCCCACTACATGTTAGTATGTTTTCAATAGTTGTCTTCTACAGTGGACATAGCAGTAACGCGTTTACCATATTTTCGGAAATATTCCGCTTTGATTTTATTCAAAGTTTACCTATACAGGCCAAGTCTTAATCCTTTCTAATTAATCAATCAAGTCGGACAACATATTTCAACTGGTCAATTCTCAAACAAATAGAATTGCCGCTGATTCTGACCTGTAACATATGAATATTAAAGATATTGTGGGAAATAGAGCATTTGCTCATAGTGAACAATTGCTTCATTTTCAAACAACGATTTTAAAACAATTCATAAATAACATGTTTTGCCTTGAGATTCATCCTTTACTCAAGTTTTTTTCCTTGTAGATCAATCTAAAATTAGCATAATTGTTTTATGTAGTAAAGATTTAAGCCACAAGTAATAAGTTCGAGTCTAAATTATACAAACTTAAACTTGACAAAGTGACTTGAGAATGATTCTCAACTTCTACTATCCGGGTAAAAAATGGGCACCTTTCTTTTTTTTCAATCAGAATTCACGACCAGACATTCACCTTCTTTAGTTAAGAGAAGAGCAAACCCAGACCTGCTTGAACATTTGGCCATTTCGTCGCTAAATTAAAAATTGACAATTTGGGCTATTTTGCGATCAAATATTTTAACTAAATAAATACCAGAGATATTTTTTGCAAAGAAATTGAGTCTCTAAACAGACACCGACTCCAAAGAGTCTAATCTGGAAATTCAAAGATTGCAATTGTGATTTGAGACGCCTATAGCGATGAAGGGCTGACACTTTTCGTTTCAAATTCTAAAGTGCCGTCTATAATTATTTTAAGATAATATGTTGAAAGAACAAAGAACCTTTTTATCTGAGATTACCCTATCCTCCAAAGAAGAGCATTTTAGCACTTCTGTTACTAATGGCTGTTGAAACATGGTTAAAAATGGAGGAAATGCTCCATTTCATTCAATGATTTCAATACAGTTCAATAATGGCATTTTCATGCCTAGATTTTCATATTTTTCCTCCGATTATTTTCTTATGGAAAGTTTAAAAACAGCATGTGGAAGAAACGGATACAGTAATATTGTATCAAATTACGATATGGTATGTCTAAATGGTGTGACAAAGAGTGAGGTTCATGAGACTGTACTGTTTGTCATGGCGTTTAACCAGTAAAACCTCTCTAAACCGGACACTCTCGACAAGACATATGACTAAAATGTGTTAAAATGCAGGTTATGGCTTAAAGTATGCAGAAAGCAATACAGAATGCTTCCATGGGGCTTTCTGTATTACTTTTAGCCTGCATTTAGCAACCACATGTATCTTAGACGCATCGTTTTTTGTAAAAGAGTGTCCGGCTTAGAGAGGTTTTACTGTAGTTTTCTACGGCCGAAAGGGTTAAAATGATATTCTGTCTCTCAAATCAAGGTTCACACTTGTTGCATTGGCACCGGGCAATGTCGTGCTAGTTTTAAAAAATTTAAGTAATTACTTCATTAATAAATTAAAGTTATTTGAATTGAAATCGAAATTTGAACCCAAACGGAATCAAATCGGAGGCGAATCGAATCGGCATGACTGTTTTCGAAGGATGTGGCTAATACACCGGATATATCCCTTTCATCCACAAAAGCGTATTTTAGCGCCTTTGTTACATGGTTGCTGTTGAAAACATTGTAGGAATTGAAGCATTTGCTACAATGATTTAAAAAAAACCTCAAAAATGACGTTTTCTTTTGCCTCAAGTTTCATATCATTTATCAGTCTTTCCTTGTGGATTATTTAAAAAAAAAACTAAACTAAAGCGTGTGCCTGCCGATTTGACCCATGACCGTCCCATGCAACGAAATGTCCCTCGGCACTTGACCAGAAAATAACGATTAACTTAGCTGTATCCGCCGGCGCATTTATAACCTGACCACCAGCCCCGTCGATCAGAGTCGGTTTTATTAACCATATCCTCCACTGAAGCGTCTTTAAGTGCCTTTGTTACTGATAACTATTGAAAACATTGTAGGCCGAGCAAATATTTCAATTCCTACAATGTTTTCAAAACAATTTAAAAATGCTATTTTGCTTTTGCACAGATTTTCATTTTTTCTAAAAATAGCTTCCATTCGGATATAACTAAGAATAACTTGGACTAAATATGAATGTCGAGCACGAAAGCATCTGACAATCGGAAAGAAAATTCAACATTAAGAAATAGTTTGAATTTTGAGCCAGTAAAACATTTGACATTCGAGAAAAAAATGTAGTGTCGAGCCAGATCGAGATTCGACATTCATTTCTTACGTCGACCATATCAGCGTGTTGCAATTTTAAAAAGTCGGACCATTTCTCAAAATAAGGCGTTATGTAAAAATAAAACAATTGTACGGAATGTTTAATGCATACATTTAGTTAAGCATAGTTGTGTTCTTCAGCATTGAAATGAACATAGTAACTTATTTGAACATTAATTGTTAGCAAAACATTGATCATACTCACAGGAAAGTTGACATAAATAACGTTTAAAACTACCGCGGCACTAGTTAGCAATGTTTTGAGTAAAATGAATTGTGGTGTAGTAGTTTCCAGAATAATTCTTTTTGTGCACAATTGTATAATAAAAAACATCAATGAGAATGAAAGCTCAGATTTTCATCTGGTAACAGACATAAAACTAAGGTGAAGACAAGAGTACCGCCTTAGAACTGTCAGTGACAAAAACGCCACTGGGGGTTTAAACCGGTATAGGGGCGCCCAACCTAACTCGTATCCAATCATCACCCCATCAGACGTACAGTGTAAGTAAATGGTCGCTGTCGGAGTGATACGGGTTAGATTGACGATCCTACCGGTTTCACTATGCTACGGTCGGGGTTAGATATTGCGTACAGACCGGGTCAACATTCTCAGAAAAACAAGATGAGCTATATAAAGGGCGTCATGTGGTTTTTGAGAATTTGGAACCGGGTTGTACGTCATATACCCAGAAAAACGGTCATGCAAATTAAATTCGGTTTCGGTTCGGTTACGATTCCGGTTTCAATGTTTTTTGTTCTGTAACAACCAGTCAGTTTAGAAACGCATACTCTTGCATATCGTACAGTTTTGATTCTGATCAGATTATGAATAAGTCTGTGTCAGGATCTTCAATGTTAACAAATGTTATCTCCTTGAACCCCTTCACTGCCAGAAGCGATTATGCGCATGCGCAATAATTCGTCTGTTTCATTTTCAAACTTCCCACTCGGATTAATTATAGTTTGGCAAAAATGTAAGCGATGTTACAAACAGCTTGGATCCTGATGAGACGCCGAGTTACTCGGCGTCTCATCCGGATCTAATCTGTTAGCATATGGCACTATAGTTCGGGGAAAGTAGTGAAGGGGTTATTCCTCACGTTCTGTTAAAAAGATCGTCGGCTTAAACTATCGTCTGCTGTAATTTTACAGTAATGTTTATCAAATTCCATTGTTTTTTGCTAATGTTTTTGAAGCAAGTGTCAAACAGCTTGGATCCGGATCAGTCGACGAGTACATATGGCGCCCAGGTAAAAAATATAGTCGTTATTAGAGATATAACCCATATTAACCCTTATCACGCCGTTCGGGACCAAAGTGATGTCGTCAACCAGCTTGGTCCCGGACAAGACGCCGAATATCTCGGCGTCTGTTCCGGATCCATGCTGTTTGTCAATCGGGCACCAGTTTCATCAATTTTTTAACGAATCGAACAAGTAAGAGAGAAAACAAACGAGGATTTAGCGAATTGTTTATTTTGCGGCAGGGTATAGAGGATAATTGTACTTTATAGTGTAAGATCGAATTATATTTCACTCGTGGGAGGCAAAGGTGGTGTTCTCACGAGTGGCGAATCTTACACTGAAAAGTACAATTTGAACTCAAAACCAAAAATTACACTTAAAAATACGTTATAATTTCACTGCTGAAAAATTATAATTCCACTGCCACCAGTGAAATTATAGGATTCTTTTTCACTGAAAAATCCCTATATATCCTGTTAGGCATGTAAGAAAATGGTATGTTTGCTCAATTTGTCGTCTGCTGAAACTTTCTGCTGCTTAATTTGTTGAACCTTGTGAAATTCGCTAAACGTGTGTCTATGTTTGAAATAGCCTAAGATCTGAATCAGACGCCGAGTTGCTCGGCATTTGACCCAGACCCAAGCATTTTGAAAGTTCTTATATGATCACGATTAGCATTCTATTTGTTAACGCTTACAAGCTATTTTAGACCTATCCACAAGAAAATAATCTGACGAAAATATGAAAATCTAGGCAAGTTAACATTGTCAATTTCGAATTGCAATTGAATCATTGTGCAAACTAGATCTTTCGCTTGTCACTCACGAGCAAAGTCTTCAATTCCTATATATTGTTTTCAAAGGCTATCAGTAACTGAGGTGCTAAATTGCGATTCTGTGGAGGAATTAGTAAAATGATCTCAACATCGATTATGCCTGAAAGATTGCAATCACTTTATTTCATCTTCTGTGATGTTCTTTCGGTAAACTCTCTGTAGACCTAAGCCACACACTTAACACGCGACGATACACGTGTTGCTATGTTTCTAACCCTTATCCTGCCGCCAAAAAATAGTCCTCTTAATGCCTGTCTTCTTGATACTTTAAGCTTGTTAGATTCGTTTGAAAATTAATAAAACTGTTGTTGCCTGAGTGTCAAACAGCTTAGATCCGGAGCAGACGCCGAGTTACTCGACGTCTGGTCCGGGTCCAATCTGGTGACGAAATTTGTATGGTTGCGATTGGCAGGATAATAGTTAATACTTGGCGCATGTACCTTTGGCGAAATTAAGCCTCATTGGATGTGAACACAATAAAGACCTAGATTAACATTCACATTGGAATTAAGCGTTTTATATAGCGGTTGTGACAGTGTCTATTCCATAAATAGATATAAAACCGATCGTGGGATAAAAGTGACCAGGTAGCTCAGTCGGTAAGAGTGCCCTGCTAGAATTGGGGAGGTCCTGGGTACCATCCCCGGTCGGGACACATGTTTTTCTCCTCCGGTTGCACGGTATATTAAACAGAAACTCTAAAAAACGCTTTTCCTACAATGTCTTCAAAACAATTAAATTGACTTTTTTGTTCGGTCTGTTTTACTTCTTACAATGCCGGATTTCATGCAATTAGAAATAGTATTTTCTTAGTGCATAAGTTTTTCACCTCCTCATACAGTGTGCGAAACTCTATCCCTCGTTAACTATCTAACACATTCAAGGTATCCAACACTGTCAAGCCGTACAAACAGTTTGGCACCCGATCGGACGTCAAAGTTTTTTAATGTATAGTCATAAGAAAGGTTGAACCGACACGATTCGCCTTTGAATCGGTTTCGGTTCCGGTTCTGGTTTCGGTTCAAGTTTCAATTAATATGTAATTAGTTTCTCCCACTGTATACTTATTTTTGTACATGTATCGCACACACATGCAGACAAAAAAGGAACGTGCATTGTGACATGTAAACATGATTGAAGAGGTTTCTGTGGCCGAAGGGTTATAGTCTCCGACTTGCACGCCCTTGGCCCCTCGTCGATGTGGATTTTCGACAAAGCTGAACATTTTTTACGTGAGAAAGCCTTCCGGCTGGCCTACGGTCGGTCAGTGATTCTTCCCCGTCTGTGCATCTCGGACTGGTTTTGGGGTCTTCGTCCACATGTATTTAGCTGGGCCTCGCGAAATGACTGACATACAGTCGAAGCAACGTAAACCCCAACAAAACAGACACAAAAGCATGCTTGATCTATCGAAGCCAACTCAGTTAAGACGATATCAAATATGAATGAGATAAAAGCACCCTTATCCTGCCGCCCGAAAAAAAAGTCCGCAAAATCTCCTAAACTTGTTCGATTCTTTTGAAATTTTATGAAACTGTTAGCCGAGTGTCAAACAGCTTGGATCCTGATCAGACGCCGATTTACTCGGCGTCTGATCAGGGTCCAAGCTTTTTAACGACGTCACTATGGTCGCAATTGGCGTTAATCAACTGTCTCAATGACTAAATTGCCAGACTATCTGGCGACTGGTTAATGAGATAGGCAGGCGGAGTGGGATAAACACTATATTGAACATACGTTAAAGTACTTAGGATGAGGCCCATGGGAAGTAACTCTAAAAGATATTGGCTCTTGACACACAGTAATGATCAATTGAAGCAAGATTATACTCAATAAATATGCACATTAATAATGCAAGGCGGTCACTCAATTTATGCTATTGATTTATCAAAAACATTAATAACTTCAAGAAATAATTTATATAAAAGTGGTATGTGTCAGTTTTTTTGGAATTTGTGTTTCATTGTACGAAAAATAAATATCTATATTTCTGTAAACCCTTTCGCCGCCAAAACGTAAAGTTGTCGGTCCATACTTATTTTGGATCAAATATTCTAACGAAACAAATGACAAATAATTAAGTGAACTTTGTCTTTTCCGAAACCCTAATATTCGGAATAGATTTTGGTGCAAATAAATGAAGTTCCTGATCGGAGGCCTTCTTCTATCGCGGCGTCTGATCTGGGACTTTACCTTTTTGCAATGCGATTTGAGGCGGTATAAGGCTTAAACAATCCTCAAAATAAAATACATGTAAACAGCTATTGTTTGAGATCTAAGCCAAAAGGAGTCTGTACAAAATGAGCTAACAGTTTAGCGGCCTGATTAGAAAAGAAGCAGACATGAAGCATTCACTTATTATTTATTTCAATGGGCGCTAACTTTCAAATTCTTTACTGACTCTTCACGACGTTTAGCACCACATGTTTAAACGGAATAAATAACAGAGATGATGGAACTTTATTTTTTCCTCATCATCCTGACGTATCGAAGGATATATCATGTTACAAAAAAATGAAGTATTATCAAAAGACATATAATTATAATCTTGATATGCACTATTTGCATTGGCGGTTTGGCGACAGCAGCAACAAACGAAGTCCTTCGGACCTGCCTAAAAGTAGAGAAATGCTATTCTTTATCTTTTTAACGCCAACGAAACGCAAGCGCAATGCAATTTATATTGAATAGGGACAATAGTCTGGCCATTTTTGAAGATGTGTTTAATATGATTAGTTTAACTCAAGCTTGGAGTAAGTTAGTAAGCGCTTCCGTCCTTTTATCGCCACAGACTTCTCAATTCGACATTGCGAAAAGTGAACCCCAGATCAGACGCCACCTTAGAAGGTGGCGTCGAATCAGGGACTTAAAATTTTTGCTACAAAGCAAGTTATTACGAATATTAGGGTTTCGGGAAATATTAAGTTTATTTTTTGTCATTTAATTCGTATATTTGATAATAAGGACTTAAAATCGGTTCATACTTGATGACAAAGTGATTTTATATTTCTTGATGTTCAGAATAACTGATGTAAGGTATTCGAGCAATTCAGAGCATATTCGAATAAAGTAGTTTTATCGGCCTAAATCTAGTAGTAAGTTTAATGGTTCGATACTCATATTCTTACTGATGTATCGTTTTTATTGCTTCATATTCACTAACTTTACATCTTTATACTAAGAAAGGTTTAATTATTCATGGATGAAGATCTCAAAGGGAAAATTCAGAATCATATGGATAAATGCCAGACAGTACGTGTAACATGAAAGCAAGAAAATGGCGAATTTGCCATTGCTACATGCAACAGTGTAGATTAAGACCAGTCACCACGTCTTATTTCTTATCGTATTTAACCCCTTCACTGCTTACCCCCGAACCGTAGTATCATATGCACACAGTTTAGATCCGGCTGAGACGCCGAATAACTCGGCGTCTCATCCAGATCCAAGCTGTTTGACACTCGGCCAATATTTTTTTCTCCAGATTCTTATTACTTAGAGTAACGGACGGACAGTATGGAACCAGATCAGTCGGCGATCAAGCTTCACTCAACTCAACATATTTTTAACCTAATTAAGTACAGTGGCGATTAGCCCTTTCGGCGCCAAATTAAAAAACATTTTTTTGAATATTCCGAAACTGTTTATACGGGACTTAAAATGGTGGCAAAATAGTGAAGGTCCAGATCAGACGCCGCCTTTTTAAGGCGGTGTCTGATCTGGGACTGCACTATTTGTAACGGCGCATTTATACGACTCCGGCGGTGAAAGGGTTAAGCTAATCTTTGACGCATGTGTACCAAACGATTATTAAAAACATTCTGGAAAATGAGCATTCTAATTTTGCTCATTTTGAGAAAATGATCCTTTTTCCACAATGCTGTCGAAGCACTTCGAAATTCTATAATTTCTCCTATAAATTCGGCCATATATTTTCACTGTCAGTTTGAATAGGAAATAGATTAAACATTTTCGGCCCGGAATTAATTGCTTTCTTAACCCTTAATTGCACAAGCTACTTTTAGACAAACCCACAAGGAAATATTTTGATTCTAGGAAATAAAGTAACATATTGAAATCATTGTAGGAAATGGAGCATTTGCTCATTTTGAGCAAATGCTCCATTTTCTATAATTCTTTTAAGAGCCATCAGTTACAGAGACGCTAAAAGGCGTTTCTGTGGAGGAAAGGGTTAATATTGTATAGAACTGGTGAAAATGGACTTTGAACAATTGATACAAATGAACATAAGTAAAACATAGATTTTGCACTTGCATTATTTTGAGAAAACTAAAATTTCAACTCACCACAGTCCAATGTTATCTGCAAAACATCCATTTTCGACTTAGTGTTTTTCGAATATTTCAAGCTTTGATTTTTTTCATATAAGGAATTTTCTTAGCCATTTCCTCCACAGATGGACCAATTCGCGCTTCTGTAACTGATGGCTATTGAAATCATTGTAACGAGCATATACTCAATTTCATACAATGATGTCAATACAATTCAATAGTGACCTTTTACTTTTGCCTAGATTTTCATATTTTTCACCAGATCAGTTGCTTGTGGACAAGTCTAAAACTAGCCTGTGAAGGGAATGGTTAAATAGTGATTATTGTTGAAACAGCCGTTTGCTGAAGAGCAAACGAGAGAAATTAAATAAGCTCTTACCTTTCGTTCTTAACTTTCTTGCTGTTATCTTTTCATATATCACACTTATGTTGTATTATATACGTATGCAATACAATTAAGTACAATACACAACGGAAACTAATCAAATCAAAAGCGGAATCAGAACCAAACAGAACCTAACCAAATCGGCATGGCCATAATCGGTGGTATGGCGTACAAACCGGTTCCAAACTCTCAAACGCCGCATGAAGCTGTTTATAAAGCGAAGTATATGGGTTTTGCAAGGTTTGAAACGATTTCCTACATTTGAATGGCCATCAGTTACAGAGACGTTTAAAGGCGCTCCTGTAGATGAATTGAATTAAGAAAATCAGGTGGTTTTTGAAAGGTTTGCAGCGGTCTGTTTGCAACATTTAATCACGATTAAATCGGAGCGAAACCGGTAATATCGTTGATTTAATTAATTATCATGCCGCAAACAAAATAGTCCGCTATATTATAGTCTGCTGGATCTCTTAAACTTATTCGATTCGTTTGAAATTTGGTGAAACTGTTGCTAAGTGTCAAACAGCTTGGATCCTGATCAGACGCCGAGTTACTTGGCGTCTGATCTGGGTCCAATGCGTTTGACGCCATCACTTTGGTCGCGATTGGCCTAATAAGGATTAGTTTCACTACGGTTGTACAATACAACTTAGCCACATAGGAGACAACTCTTATGCTCAGTCTGTTCTATTGCATTTTTGATTGTCTCCCTCTCCGCCGGCATATGATCTTTTAACACAGCTAGGGAACCTTGAGAAAGGTCTATGTGCATACCACAGTTTTTATGTACGTTCTTTCATATCAACGTCAGTGTCATATTGGCTACATGACTGGAGCTATTAAATTGACGATCTTACCGGTCTCGCTGAGTTCCGGTTGGGGTTAAACTTTAACCTGTCGCTTAAAAAATAGTTCGTTGAATTATCGTCTGCTTGATCGTTTAACCTTGTTCGATTTTCTTGAAATTTGGTGATATTTCTTGTCCGAGTGTCAAAAAACTCGGTTCTGGATCAGACGACGAGTTATTCGGCGTCTGACTCTCGGGTCCAAGCTGATTGACGATATCCCAATGGTCGCGATCGGCGTGATACGGGTTATATTGACGATCTTACCGGATTCACTATAGTTCGGTCGGGGTTAAATATTGCGTATAAACCGGTTCCAAATTCTCAGAAAACACAAGATGCACATTAGGCATCATGTGTATATTTGAGAGTGTTGAACCGGTCTGTACGTCATATACCCAGAGAAACGGCCATGCAATTTCGATTCCCTTTCGATTCGGTTCAGTTTCGGTTACGATTCCGGTGTCAATTGCATTAGTGTAGTTTCGGTTACGATTCCGGTGTCAATTGCATTAGTGTCCGTGTTGTATCATCCAGTCAGTTTAGAAATGCACACTCTGCATACCGTACAGTTTCGATCCTGATCAGATTATGAATAAGTCTGTGTCAGAATCTTCATTGTTAACAAATGTCATCTCATTTAACCCCTTAACTGTCAGAGACAATTATGCGCATGCAAAACTATATATAGCAATAGTGATAAAACGTCTTTCAGATGGTTATTAGTATGCTCCATGTTATTGATAAATAATGGTAATTGTAATAACAATAACTGGTACCGAAATCGTATTTCTTATATTGCGAACATTACTGTACATATTAGAAATTGTGTTGGCTATCAATATACAATATACATAGTTTGACAGCTCATCCGACTGAAATCCAATAGGGCCTAGATTTTCACCCATCGGCGTGTTGTGCTAAAAGCATGATAGATATTATTCCTCCCCAAATTTTCCGCCAAATGTCGAAATTGACTCTGAACTCAAAATGCAATGGTACATCTTCTCAAATGCCATATGACAATTTTATTAAATAATGATATGCTGCCAAAATTCACTGTACAAAATTAACTGACCTGAAATAAAAACTCTACTTCACTTTGATAGTAAAGTTTGTTGAATGTTGAGCTCATTTAATTCATCAAAGCTTCAATGACATATCAATGCGTATCAATAAGTCTGTGACTTTCCGAATCACCCACAGAAGAAACAATTTGGATTGAAATTAGATTGAATTCAATGGTGTTAATGCTATGTGTGGCATATAGATCACCAAACTCTACTAATTTATTTTGGGAAAAGTTAAGCTATTCTGTTGACAAGGCAAGTGACACATCAAACAATATACTCATTACAGGTGATATAAATATAGACATGTTAAACCTAGCTCATAGACATCCTGTTAGTGATTAAATAAT
>JAULCE010156979.1:0-11855 GCA_032359355.1 Macoma nasuta | reverse complement strand
TCCTACTCACCACACTTTAATAATTATCATTATAGTAATATTAAGTATGTTCTCATTTTTACATGTAAATGTAATGAGGAAAATAAAATGTTTTAGTTGTTGTAATCAATGATGCATAATTATCAGGAGAAAGGTATTAACGCTATATTTTTTCAGTAAGCACCCCCCCACACACACACATACACACGCACGCACGCACGCAAATATACATGTATATCAGGTGACACGAATCAACGATACATTTAATAATTAGACGTATCAACGCATGAATGACACATATATTATCTGTAGACACGTATCAACGAAACATTTGTATGAAGATACACAACAAAAGTAAGCATAAAGAAAATTGTGTCCATGTATTTTCCGTGTTCAGTGTTTGCTACAAAAATCGGATAAACCCGCTTGAAAGAGGCACACTAAACCTACAGTTAATGCCAATTTGTCTTGATCAATATATATGTGTGTGCCTTATATTTATATTTATCGTCATTATGCCGTTGCCAAACAGAAGCTGTAATTTGTTTCAGAAAATTATGATAATGTTTACCATGAATGTATAGCCGCTTGTGTAGTAGTAGTTTGGCAACACGGACGGTCCGTCATCTTGCTCTTCAACTGATCTCTGAAAATGAATATACAAATACGCATAGTGATGAAATATTCGACAGCAACAAGCCGAATCGTTTTTATACAGACTTTGACATAAATATGAAACAGTCATGTTCATTACGTTACAAAGTAAAACATGGATAAGGAAACAGTCAATGAGGCTTTTCTACGCATAAGAGATTGTAACTGAAACACAAAATGTGCGACTCTACGTTGCTTTTCACCCTTTCGGCGCAAAACTTTAATGTGTCTGATGTGACTACTAAAAGATAACGTATTTAAACGAAATAATTAACAGAGACGATGATATAAACTTTTGTGTTTCTAAAACTGTTTACACGGGAATACAATTGGTTGCGAAAAGGTGAAGTCAAAGATCATACACCGCCTTTAAAATTGGCATTTTATCTGAGATTTCACTATTTGCAGCGGCGAATTTAGGTGACTACGGTGGTGAAAGGGTAACATTAATAACTCACTGGCTTTCATGTTATTGAATATAAAATAGGCAGTTGCGATCATCTTTCTATTTACATAGAAGACACGGCTCTTGCTTGTTTAGTAAATATTTTTTATAACATCATGGTAATAAGTTAATGCTTTTATTGTCCGGTTTTTATGAATTGTCATGATGCAAACAAAGACAGGTCGTTATGTACCGTTGACCACAACGATACATTATGGCATGTCTTCGTTTACAAATTGGAAGTTAAATAAAAGCGGAGACTACGTGAGTACTAACTAAGCTAGTGCACGAACGTGTGCACGGAAATATATGTTTATTCTACAGCAGAAAAAGTGTTTTGAAAATTTGACCTTGATGCTTTCTTGAACCTTTGAGAACATGAATCAGTTCCGAACCCAAATAGTTTTGCCTGTGAAGGTTAATTCATCAATTTTATCGCTACGAGTATATGCACTTCTTTATTCATAAAACTGATATGTTATATGCACACTATGACGTAAAATGCTTAATTTGCACATCTGATTTGAGT
Organism: Macoma nasuta; assembly: GCA_032359355.1. NCBI lineage: Eukaryota > Metazoa > Mollusca > Bivalvia > Cardiida > Tellinidae > Macoma > Macoma nasuta. The sequence goes on along the minus strand of JAULCE010156979.1, from coordinate 10,248 downwards.
ATTTACCGTTTGCCTCTGTGTGATATTTGGGATAATTGGAATATGAAATGGTACATAATGAGCACAACCTACCCTGGTGTTACGATAACGACCGGAAGAAGATGCGTTGTATCCCGATTCTGAAACAACTTCGTCAAGCTACAACAGAGAACCAGTGGGTCATGACAAACTAGTCACTAGCTGTCGGTTGCTTCTAAAACCATGTATCTGCCATATTGCAAATCGGCATTTACGTGGATTTAGAAATTCGCCAAAACACAACAACCACTTTGGCAAGTGGCGCTTTAGTGATTTTAGAAGAAATGGTCGGTGTTCATCTATAACCATGTATGTGCTATTTTTGGAAAATGGAATAAAGGGTTAACTGTTTAGTTAGTAAAGTATGCTAGACTATTTCACATTGTAAGTATATAATGAATATGATGATTATCTAGATTGTGAGCAAATTCTTAAATTTCCAAAATATATTCAAAGGTCAACTTTTACAGATGCGTCAAATGGTGTATCAATTGAGATAAGGGTTAAGTTCTTATCCTGCCAATCGCGATCATAGTTATACCGCTAACTAGACTTGACCCAGATCAGCGACACAAATAAGGTTCACAATTCAAGCAGAGGATAATTTTAGCAGGTGATAATGTTTGGGGCGGTACGGCAAGGGTCAAAAGTCGTGACTGAGTAAGTTTACCTCATACAAAAATATGTCGTTATCTGTGCCCAATAGCCGGTTTTTCTGGTCCTCTATAAGAACGTACACTGTCGAGTTTGGATCAGCGGTCAACGTCATCTGTACATCTTGACCCGGCTCTAAGATTGTCGTATTGAACCCTATTCCGACCTGAAAAAGAGTTTCATACAATACAACATATATGTGCAACTTTCGCGTTTGTTTATATACGTGTAATATCATTATTGAACGGAGTGTCTGTTCTCAATTTTAAATTGCTTACGTTTGAAAATCTTGATCTTGAGACTCGATCACCATTGCAATTAATGTAATGTAAAAATAAGACGGCGTCTTTCAAGGGTTGCGTCGTGCCATTAACTTAAATGTTCCTATAAAATATAAATAACTGTGAGGTGAATCTGTACATCAAAAATGTACAGTTAAACCTATACAGTCATTTAATGAAGAAACATGGAATTCCCTTAACACCAGTTGTAGCTTAATGTAGATCAAACGTATTTTTAAATAGAAATTGAAAACTGCTACCGTTTTAACGTATAACTCTCTTTATCGCCATCTAAAACTAACAAGATAATTGTAAGACGATTCTCTACACAAACAGTATACAGAAAATCCATTCTAGTTCGATCAAACTTTGAAAAGAATTGATTTACCGTAACAAATGATAATTTTGCGTATATCAAAATAACTGCCGAATGCTCAAATGAAGCTATATGCTTTACTTTCGTCCTGCATTAAGCTTCCACCTGTATCTAAGGATATCCTTAGAATGCTATTAAACCCCATTCACTGCCGGTTCCAATTTTGCGCAGGCCCAATATTGTGTCTGGTTCTTTTTCGAAGTTAGAAAATTAACTTAATTATTGCAAAAATATTGGCCGAGTGTCAAAAAGCTTGGATCCGGACGAAACGCCGAGTTACTTGTTCACAGCTCGCGAGTGCATGTGCGTATTTGTGTGAGTGTGCTGACATCGAACTTGTTTCTGTGCTGTTCCGGTTGCTGATTGTTTTATACGTGTTATGTCCTGTAAGACCTCCTTCTCTACTTTTTTTAGCGCAATTTAAGAGTTCAATACAGAACTTATTTTGTCCAGCTGAACATTCCAAGTTTGCTTGATATCTACATAGACCCCTAGCATTTTCTGAGATGTCCCATTTGAATTTTATCATCTCCAATTGAGAGTAGACAAGAAGGTCTTGCAGAACATACCACATACCACACACACAACAAACAGCCACCCGAACAGCACAGAAACAAGAACTTTCTCAGCACATTCATACACGCGTGCGCACACACATACACGCGAGCATAAACATTAACACTAAAATATTGTCTTCTTAACAGTATGCAATCGCCCCATTTTCCATTTTGATGTAATTAGTAGATATGCGCTCATAAAGCGGCAATATACTTTTCAGAATCTATATCATTAACCACGTATCGATTAAGAGAACAAGTAATGTATTGATTGATGATTTGGTCTAAATCCTGACTGTGCTTCGTGCTTTTATTTTCTTTGAAGAACTTCTGCAATTTTGTAGCAAAATATCTTTGAAAAATCTTTGATATTGCAGGTGAAATTGATATAGGTCGATCATTATTTGAATCATCTGTATCTTCGCTTTCATATAATGGAACAACAAAAGCTTCTTTAAGGCAATCTTGGAAAATACCATGTTTTATGCTTTTAATGATAATGTGTGCCTGTTATACGCCTGTTGATTTATTAAGATTCTTTTTTTTCATATTTGTATAGACTTCAAATGGTGTGATACCGAAAATATGAAAAACAGCATAATTTCATTTATCATTTAGTACATGTTTCAGTTTATCCACGTTGTCTTTAATAAAATATATTTTTTTAATTTTATTAGAAATGTTAATGAGAGCTCATTGAACACATCTAATACTTCAAGCTAATAATTTTCTTACTTTCCATCATATATTAACGTATCTGGAATTTAGTTTTTTCATAATTCTTGTAAGACAGATTTGTGTTTTATATTTAGGGCCCCCACACATTAGTGTGGGGGTCCTATAGTTATCATTCTGTCTGCCAGTCTGTCTGTCAGTCTGTCAGTCTGTCCGTGTTTTTCCTTTTCTTCCATAACTTCAGTATTTCACAATGGAATTTGATAAAACGTCATACAATGGTAAAGCTCAATTAGAGAAAGTTTAGTGAACAGGAACCATAACTCTTATTTACCTAATTACGGATGCATTGCCCTTTGTTACATTATCTTGTCCGCAGCATAACTTTATAACTACTGAATGGATTTTCATAAAACTTCAAACAATGTTGAAGGTCGATAAGAGAAAGTGCAGTGTATAAGAACCATCACTATACTTTGCATAATTACGGAGTTATTGCCCTTTTTTACTTTTTCTTGTTGCCCTTGATACTTTTTCTTGTACGGCGCATAACTTGAAAACTTCTGCATGTAATTTTATAAAACTTCATACAATGTGTGGCTCAAAGAGAGGAGGGCCCTTCCTGACTTGGTCAGAATTTTAGTTGTCATAAGAAAGTAGGTGATTAATTAGTGTCAAGTATTTCTTTGAACAAAACCAACCGCCTGTGTGTAAAATGTAAAAACGGTTCATTAGCGGTAGGATAGAAGTTATTTTAAGCAGTTTAAAACTTTACTGTAGTAGATATTTTTATTACTGTGAAATTTTCAGAGATAACGGTGTTTTAGATGAAACCAGATACAGTCATCAAATTCATTTGTATGTCATGTGCTGCACTTGACAATGTGTACTGGGAAAGATGATAAAACACAAATGCCTGTGTGTACTTGTGTCCAGTTCGACCAGTTCTATTTATAGCATTCTGGCAGGGTTGTACTAGTATTACCAATCTGCATGTATCAGTCGATGGGAAAGGATGTGGTGAAGAGAGGCATTATTGATGTAGATAGAAGTTTTACCAAAACTGAGTTTTAAACAGGTTACCCACTGTCCATTTAAGGTTTTATTTGCGTGGACTTTAATTTTATTGAATTGATATTGCATCATTATAAGAAGTTTATTCCTGTAGTCCCAATCCTAAAAAAGGACTCCGTTTATTTTAGGTGGCTCCATGTTTGGTCCAAAACCCCTTTGTAAGATGGCCAGAACCCTGTATATGTACCAAGCAACCACGGGAGAGAAGCGAACAGTTACTGCATGTCTGCAGGTTTGGGCATGCCTAGAATCCAACATGAGTAGCCCTATATTAAAGATTTATGCAAGACAATTGCAGCTATTACAATGTTTGTATGGTGTCGTGAGTATTTGTTGGAATGTGTATGTGTGATCATCTCCATGTGGCTGATTAGAAGCATAATTGTATTGTAGTGCTGGCAAAATTGGTGTTCATATGAATGTCTGTGTGACGTTTATAGTTACCAGTAAAGACAGTTTAGTAAACCTCCTGTGTGGAATGATTGCCTGAGTGGCTATTTATTATATAGTTATCCTGTGTGGAACAAGTGTCTGTGTGGCAATCAATACATTAACATTTAGTAACTGTAGCTGTGAGAAAAGTCGCAGTGGTAGTCTGGTAGTTAAAGTGAAATAGTTTTATTTCGTAGACAAGGGACATAACCTTTGTCGAGATGGAGTTCATATCCAGGGATTAATTAAAATAGAGTTAGTTTAATTCTTTATCACCAATCTCAGCTAATAGCAACCGTATAGAATCCCGGAATAACTAGTTTGCTCTCTAGTTTTTACCGGCTGAGAGGAAACCTGTGACAATTAGTTTTCGTATCATTAAATATACATTGTTTCTTTGTATGTTGTACTTGAAATATTGTAAATAGCATTTTATATGTCATCCATAGACCATGCTGGTTACGTTTCCGGTTTAATTCTCTTCTTTTGTTACCGGTGCATGTTTCTGTAAGTCATATATAGGAAAGCGATATAGCAAATGTAGACCTATTAGGATCATCTAACTGCTGAAATAGATCAATTCCGGCAGTGATCACGTCTAACAGAATATCGTACTCACCAAACTGTTTGAAACATCGATATTTAATTTTGTTATAGTAATGTGGACCTTTCTTTTTACTTTAGCCCTATGCAATTGGTACGAAAACAGCTCAGTCGCCGAGTCATACCATCACATTGTCAAATTGTTCCTCCCACTATTTACGTACCTGGTTCTTCAATGGAGAACCATCCACCTTGATTAGAGCGTAGTCGTACATAAAGTTGTTGCTGGACGTCACGTGACTGACCACGACGTGCGTAAAGGGCACCATGTCGGCGGTGGCCGTGACGGAAACCGTGATGATCTTTGACGTTAGCACGTCCACTGACTTGATGTCTAGTGATATTCCTCGTGCATATACCTAAAAAGCGATTATTCTGGTTATTCATCATGCGTTAAACAGATATTGGAAATAAGAACAGAAACTCATCGTTTTAATCAATTATTACATACCAACCTATAACTCCATTTACGATCAATGAAATTATATGATGAATGGGAAAATTGTCTCGGAAAAAGGAATATATCTCCTTGATATGAATTTGAAAGATTTTGTGAAATGGAGCATTTTCTTATTATGAGCAAATGCTTTATTTTCCTACATGTTTTAAATACCAACTAGATAAGGAGGTATATATCTGCTTGAAAAATAATAGGTCTTTGCAAAAGGCTTGGCTTCAGCTGAGACGTCGGGTAAACCGGCATCTAATAAAGATGAAAGCACCGTCTTGGACATTTTCGCAAATAACCAGTGCTGACAAAACATGCAACAGACGATAATTTCGCTTCACATACTTAAGATCAAAGCGGTTGACAGGGGACATAAGCGTTCACTGTTATATCTCTCAGGGATATTGCATGCAGTGGGATAACTACTTTTCTTCATTGCTTCAGCGCTTATATAACGCAAAAGAAATTCGAATAACATGGAAAAAATAACAATTTTTCAAGCTTTGTTTTAAAAATCATATAACTTAATGCATCAAAATGTTGGTACCAGACCAGACGCACAGTGATACGTGTGAGACGTGTGTTGGGAAATAAATGGTTGCCATCCCTCTTTTATCAAAAGAAAACATGATATTTAGATGTGGTGTTGCACCCATTAGACTTGAAACAGGGCGATATGAAAACATGTAGACTATAGATTATGTCCTATTTGTACTACTGATTCTATTGAGAATGAGCAGCATGCACTTTTGGAATGTTCTGCTTATGATTCTTTCAGACAGCCGATGTTAAATACATCCAAGGAGACCTGAACTCTTATTTTATAAGACTAACAAATGCAGAAAAAAATGATATTAAATCTCTCCAATAATGATCTTGTTAAAGTGTTTGAATAAGTATGTTATATGATCTTACAATAAAGATTCAGTATTTAATACAAGTAACGTGTTCTAGTTTTTACTATTCTTTTATCTGAAATATTTTTTAATGGAATTATTTTATGATGTAACATAAATGTACGGTCTTCATATGCAGATGGGATTTCCTTCTTACAATAGCTATCTTAAAGTCATTGCAATCACGAAATATAGTTGCAATCCATTTATTTAATATGAAATTGATATTTTTCATGAGCTACAAAACATAGGCAAGTGATAAATATATTTATTTTGCCTTGAAATAGTTAAGAACCACAAGGGCCAAATTCGGAAGCCATTTAATGATTTCTAGATCTGAATTCCGTTTGATCTATTAAGGGTATATGAGTTGCTTGGCATTTGAGGACGTTATCTAATGTCATATTGTTATAGGAGGCCTAGGCAATACTAAAGTAACATTTTATGTTAGTTTATGTATAATTGTGATAAATTTGAACATCAATAAATAAGATTTGGTACCTTTCTATTGAATACCAAATTTTATTTCTCGTTGGTCTTCAGTGATATGTGAGAATTTGTCAAGGGAAATACATCCTGATGTATTATTATTCTCTCATATACAACCATATTAACATAACTACATAAAGTGAGAAATTTAGAACCTCATCGAGCAGATTTGTAATCCATTTACTGAACAATAGTTTCTGGTTTATGGCGATCTTATCCAGGGAAATAATTTTCGATGGAGATTAATTCAACAAAAAGTTAGAAAAAATATCAAATATTTAAATAAAATGTTTTAATCAAGTGTATAATTTTAAAAGTTATCAATCTATAAAGAGAGGCATTTGTACTCTAACGATTTCAGATGTAAAATGTTTTTTTTTATATTAATATGTACAGATGATGAGACGTAAATAAAATATGTGTGAGAAAAATGACATAAACTATATTATTTTTACAGTGTGAGCAATCGACACATGGATTTGACACCGAGACAAAAGAGCCAATCCTACCGAAGAAATGATTATATCAGTTCCGTAATAACAAATGTTTTAACTTTATATAGTTAAGTGTAGAACAATACGAGTTATACAACGTTAGGTACTAGAAACGTTTTTCAACACAAATAATGCTTATTGCTTTTTCATCCTGTTTGGAGCAAGATCAGTCGCCGAGTAACTCGGAGTCTAAACAGACTCCATAAAAGTAGAACACTCTAATCATAACGTTGCGTTCGACAGAGTTTAGAAGGGCAAAAACACTTCTCCCCTGCCGTTGGCCAGACCATCTTACCTCTACAATCAGTTTTCCTGTCATTTCCTCAGAGGCGTTAACAGCAATAGTTAATATCTCTCCCACCTGAAAAATATTTGGATTGGTCTGGATGAGCTACTGACTTTAAGAAAAGCCATATCATGAATGATCGTTATCGACTTGTGTCGATCTTGGACCAAATCAACTCGTATACCTACCTGTTGAAAAGAGAAAGAGACCACATTTAAGACGGCAAAGATATTTCAAAATGTCAACCACATTGAAAATTGAGCATACTTTTCTGAAAGTATAACATTTAACGTGGCATTGTCATAGCAAGTGGACAACACATAACGACAAATCTTAATTCTGTAACGCAAATTAAAAACAGAAACAGAGACACAAATACCCACGTTATACGCTATTCAGATAGAAAGGACCAGGAATTACCCAAACAATGTTGAGGAATTTTTCGATTGATTAATTACTATTGTTCTAAATGATTGTATTGTTAATCGCCATATTTGTTTATAAAATTCAGCATCGTTTCAAAATGTTATTTATTTTAATTATTTCCTTAGACAGATCCACATACATACGCAATGATCAATATTGTCTTAACATGAAGTACATGACTTTGAACTAGTGATTTTGTTTGAAAGCAATAATATGTGAAAACATATGATCCATACCTTATGTATGTAAACAATGACGAGACCGCAGATTTTTGGATCTGAACAGCCACAATTGCGACTGATTTTAACATGGCCGCCAAACCATAAACTGTGAATAATTATCCTTGTAACTGCCAGACATGAGTTAAACTATGAAGTATACATTGCCTATTTAAGAAAAAAGATATAACATTAATTTTGTCTGCAAATTATTGTTATGAATATCAATATAAAAAATCGCCGAAAAAGTCTAAAATCCTGACAATTTTAGAAGCAAAGTATCAATATTTAATGGGGTCCTTTAAAACAATTAAATTGGAAAGTATATGAAAACAGCTACGGAATATGCTTAAAAACTACAGTAGAAATAGGAAAAGTGTCCTCTTAAATGAGGGGTTAAAATAAAAGACTATGCTGAAATTGAATCGCTCGTAGGCATTTTAAAGATACATGTCCAGTTTTACAAAAGCTGACGGAATACTGATTTAAGTAATCTATCTAAACGTTTAAATGGTAGAAACAGATATTGAGATAAAACTGAGAAATATCATTTTAATACATAACACAGAAATTCGATGCAACGTTCTTTTTTCACGATTCAAATTTCCGCGGCACAACATTTTACTTCAATGTACCAAAGACCAAATAAATGTACTTTTTCAGAATTGTCAATGCTTTGATTGTCACAAAAGAGGTTAATAATATCCGTATAACATTCTTGTACATGTAAACACTGGATAAAAAAGCTACCAGTACAGTAAACTCCATTTTTAACGATATTAATAGGACTAAATATTCAGCATCGTCATAACTGAATATTGTTAAAAGCGACACATTTATTTTATATGTTTGTAAATGGTAGCGACAAAAACATGATCCGATTGTCAAACGAGTGGCATCTAGAGGAGACGCCGAGTTACTCGGTGTCTCATCTTATGCAAACTGTTAGCAAATGTTACATCTATGTCGATCGTAGCATGTTTAGCAGTGTAAGAGAATCCGCATAGACCATTAGATCAGCTTTGCTAGATCCGGTGTATTGCAATAGCCGATATCGTTAGAACCGGAGTTTAATGTCGTGATAACAGTTGCAGTAAGCAAGACATATCAAGCTATGATATATTCCACGTTTTGTGACAAGATTCAGAGAAGGCCATCGAGATCAATACTTGTCCGAAAGCTACGGTCACATTCGACCCAGTAGGCGCACCGCACACGTACGACAGTAACTTTTCATACGTGGCTATGTATTTCTACGTAGGCGGGTTTTACGTGGGAGTGGTCACATCACCTTTGTCCGGTCGACGTGTAAATGACCTTGTTCGAGGCATTCACGTGGGAAGTGTGTATGTAATACGTGCGTGCTACTTGAGTTGCGCGCACGTGTGGAGCAGTGGTGATCACGTGTGCTGAGTGTCTGTAGTGCGTGCGTGTTACATACGTGCTACGTGAGTGGCGCCCTGGTGCTAGGTGCGTGCTACGTCGAATCGAGCAATTCGAATTAATTTTAGAATTGTGTTGAAGTAATTATATATTATAGAGCATTGCCTCATCACGAGCTAAGTTCAGATTCATTTCCTACAATGTTTTCAATAGTATTCTGTTACAGAGGCGCTAAAATGTTATTTTGTGGAGGAAAAATAAAATGATAATTTAAAATATATTCTAATGTTTTTCTTATAATGAATCTCACTCAATATTGCCTTATTTATAGAGGAATCATACACATTTATGGGTATAACGAATATTTTATTAAAGCCATAGTATCCTTCAAATTTCGTGAAAGCAGCGTGATTTCCTATCATTCATACATAAACTATGCCAACTATCGCTGTCGTATCCGTGACTCTTTCAAACAATACATAGTTGACTGCTTAGTATTGTAAACTGTTGATTTCTTAGAGAGATGGGACACTCTTATGCGAAATAAACAAAGCTTTAATTACATAACAAGTTACGGATTCAAGCTCGGAAACCCTCGCTTATGCATCGGAAGGTCACGTGATATGAATATTAATGTTCCTATATATATATGTACCTGTGTTGCTACATGAAAACAGAAATACCACGAATGTGTGTGTAAGTGTGATGTGTAATGGTTAGTGTCGATGACTGCAACGCCTTTCATTTTCCCCCGCGTTGGTTCGAATCTCATTGTGAGTAATTAAATAATTTTACCTGCGATAAAAAACCGGAGCAGATTTAAATGCGATTTTTTCTCCTCATTTTTGTTAATTTCTCTAAAAATATAATTCATAATTGGTATTAGGTACATGCTATTGTTTTCGGTTACATTAGATGCAAAAGTAACCAATGTCAAT
>JAULCE010156868.1:856-11861 GCA_032359355.1 Macoma nasuta | reverse complement strand
GTGATTTATGCCGCTAAAATATTTTATTTGAAAATAGTCCCAACCGACAATTTTAAATATGGCGCCGAAAGAGTTATACTAATTTGGAACACGTTTGCCATTGACGGTAACTCTATTAAGATAGTACACACGAAATTCTTATCTGTTAAAAGACAACTTATCTTTGCTTTCATTTGAAAACTGAATTCCAATTGTGACCTGCTTGATATGAACCAAAACTATTATTGTTTAATGTTTTTCGCCACTGAAACATATTATATATAAGATTACATGTACCAATAAACCATGGCAACTGAAAGTAGCTCTCTGTTATTTGCAACCTAAAATATGATTCGTGATAAAGTAAATCCTAGAAAAAGAGAATGTAGAGTAAATATAACCAATTTTAGATAACTTTAATAAGCTTTACGTATTTGGAAAATATATCTATCTTTTTTGGGAAGAGTATACATTTTTACACCTAAAAAATCTTTTCTTTTTATGCTATTATACAAAATCCGCGTCGCGATAATTAAATGATCGTCATTATATGAATACTTTTGGCATTACAATGTTCAGCCCGTGAAGATTAAGTCTTCCATCATTTTCCTGCAATCAGGGGCCGTATTCACAAAGCTTCATAGTAAAATCTTAAACTTAAGTGAAATTTTCAAATGCAGATTTCCAATTTATTTTCAATTATATTTTAATTAAACCTTGCATGCTTGTGAAAAACATAGTTTTTCACAAACATGCAAATTTTCATTGAAGTATTTTTTGTAAATAAAGAGAAATCTGCTTTTGAAATTGTCACTTAAGTTTAAGATTTTACTAAGAAGCTTTGTGAATACGGCCCCTGGTTATAAATTTACTAAACAGAAACGCGCTTGGACGCCCCTGTAACAGAAAACTGTTGAAAGCATGATGGGAAATTGAACGTTTGTTCTTGAGGAGTGCAATCATTTAAAATATGCATTTTCCTATCTCTCATATAATATTTTTTTCTTTAGTGTTATGCTTTTATTTTGGATGAATATTAAAGCTAGCATATGACGTAATGGGTTTAATATTATATAGCCATCATTTCTGTGGTCTAAATACTTAATTACAAATGATTCGACGATGAAATCTGTCCGATGGTTACATGATATTAATATGTGTTCATTCTGGATATTGTGATTTACAGCTAAACCCCTCTAATGCGACCACTTAAAATAGCTCATTTGGACAGCCTTAGAGACAGGTGGTAGCTTAATGCAGGTCTAAAGCAATGCAGAAAGCTCCTACTTTTGATCTACATTCAGCTACCACCAGTAGTAGAGTGGCCGCATTAATCTTACTGTAGTATTTACTTTAGGCATCGGTATATTTTTCAAAAGGTTTATCGATCGAAGTCCATTTACATCTTTCGTTGCCAATGTCGCCTAATGACATCATTGAATAACGTGCAAATCTAGATCAGCCAACGCCTTTGCATGTCGGCTTCTGACCAGGATATTCACCTTCCCCGCAAAAATAGACCTAATTGTGGCGGCATCAGAAAGCGAAAATCCTTTCCTCTATTTGTATCTACCTTTCGTAGAAATACTTAATCTTAACAGAGTCGCTTAGTTAACAAAAGAAAGAATTAAACCTTTACTCCGTAGAAACACCTTTTTATACCCATGTAGTATATGACTATTGAAAATATTATGGGAAATGGAGCATTCTTAAGTGTTTTCCAAGTCATTCAAAACGGTGTTTTACTTCATCCCACCCAATCTTCTACTTAGAATACACTTTCATTATGAATGAGTCTAAAATAGCATATGTAGTACAGAGAAGCTAATAAAACGGTTATTTCAATTAACATCAAAAGCATGTGTCAATATTGTGGTAGCATCCTTTTAATTTGACGACAATACTTGTCATCCTGCCAGAGTGTAAACTAGTACATGTAGTTGGATAATTTCATTACAAAGTGTTGAAATCAGACATATTATGACAAGCAGATCACACATGTATTTGAAGAGTTGTGATCGACATGTTTTATCTGTTGTTTGCATGCAGCTCCGCTGGTATTCCATATGTATGATTAAACAAAACTGCAACAGTCAATCATCTACCACCAATATTCAGAGTTTGATCATTGGAACATCGTAACGAGCAAATTCACCAATCCCCACAATAAAGTAACATATAACCACTTTTTAAAAAAAATAAAATTGAAACTCTTTCACATATTTCAATAACTTAAATTCTGAAAAGTAGACCCCTGATCAAGATGTTATCTTGAATTTCAAATTTACAAGACATTTTACATCTGTCACTCCCCAGGTTCACATATATAATCTTGAACTAAACAATACAGAGGTTTGGTGTTTCAAGATTTTATCTTAAAATAGATTTTGGATGTTTAGACTATCAAAATATTTGGTCGATTTTCAGGAGTTCTTCTACTTCCAATGTATAATATATAATAGCGTTGTTCATGGTGTGACGCAGTCTTTAAAAGACGGTGGCTTATCTTGGACTTCACTGTTGGCAATACTATCGGTTGACAAAAGAGTTAACATGATCTAACTTATGTAAATCTAACAATGACAACATCATTGAGCGGCACGGCGTACGTCTGAATTACAATTATCCGAATGAAGAATATTCGTGCGCAGCCTGCAGATTCTTTTTCGTACTTGATTCAATATCTATTTGAAAGAGAGCTAAATAGCGATTTCTAAAACTGCAATATTAGCAGTAAGCCAAAGTAGCCATCATTGTGCCTGTGTTTATTTGTGTTATTACATCACATTCAAACGATTGAATGAATCAAACGGCGCTCCAACTTAATTTTCTTTTTGTGCGTGTAAGGTTAACTACATTTGGCGTTTGCCGACAATAGAGAGATGCACCCCGTCAAGATGGAACACTATAATTCACTGATCCCCATATAACGATTCGATTATATAACACTGCAAAAAGATAATTATATTTATGAAAAATACAGTTTATACAGTGAAAAAAATATTGGTTTGATATTGTTCGGGCCGACAACGATTCCCGGTGCCCGTGAAATGGCATTTCCATTGAGACCGTTTTATTCACACCCGTTCTAGACATAGAGACGGCGTAGTTATTAGTTCTTTCATTGAAAGAATAATATTTTGTGAGCAGTCTGATAGTTTAGTTTGACTTCTTGCTTTATGTCAAGTTTGCTGAATGGTGCCTTTATGTGTCAAAACAGATCTATTTGTGTGACGAACAAAAACGAGAATATTAAGGCCGGATTCGCCTTTTTTATTGGAAATATTAAAAACGCGAAGTATATGATTATAAAGACAATGATCGAACAATTTAAATTCAGGCGTAATATCGGCCTGTTAGCGTTATTTACTCACGCGGTTTTGTGGGCGGACAGAGGGTGGGGGTAATAGGCACACGTGAATCGCGCGCATTATAAACCAGCCTTTGTTAATGAAGTTGGTTATTATCATTTTAAGATACTAAATCAAATTTCTTCAAAGTTTATTCAATTTATATTAGGTTTTATATAATATTTTACCAAAATTGTTTGTTTGTCTACCCCAATGTTTACATTTGTTGCAGGCATCTTATGCAAGCCTTTTATTCTGTCAACATCAGCCGCTGTTCGTATAAATAAAACAGATTTAATTGAGTTTATTATTGACGTAAAATACATTTTCATTTTCTGTTTGTTCACCTCGAAGACTGCATTCAGGGGCCAAACTACCCATTACTGAGTTCAATACAACTTCATTATTATTTGTTAAAAGGTCGATTCAAAGGTGTCAAAAGTCAAACGATGAATTACAACACTGCAGAAAACAGCTGACACGCGACTGGAGGCCGAAATGAACACGAAAAAAGTGGTAGACGTCCGTGTTTTTTCTGGTCTATTATAACCCTTATACTGCCGCCAAAATTATCGTCTTAGAAAAATTCTCATCTGCTTGATTTGTGAAGCTATTACGATTCCACAGGACGTTGGTTAAACTTGCGTGAGTGTCAAACAACTTGGATCTGGATCAGACACCGAGTCACTCGTCGTCTGATTCGGGCTCAAATTGGTTGCCGATATCATCAGTATGGTCGAGCTTGTCAGGATAAGGGTTAACATTAAGACCTCGGCGCAAATCGCCGTCTACAAGATGTAACGTCTGCAGCAATTTCCAAAGTAATATTTACTTCCATATTTCTTCGAAAATGAATTCAGAGCTGGGATCCTGATGAGACGTCGAGTTACTCGGTGTCTCATCTTGGTCTAAACTGTTTACAGGGAAAACTCACGGATTAGCCCGTAGCATGCTGTCTTAATTTAAACTGAAACTAATAACGATGGTAGGCATGCCAGTTTATGCCTGAAGAAGTGCAGTTCAGGGCGGACCTCGTTATCTCGAACTCGGTTAAGTCGAAGTCGTGACTCAAAGGAAAACTAGAATTTTAACCAAGCGGCATAGATTGAAAATATTCCCGTCAACTTCGACATAACTAGTATATGTTTCGACTTTATTTACAAAATGGAGATCAAACAAGGTTGAGCTAGATCAAACGCCAATGGTCAAAGTACACATGCGTTTCCCAGGGACAAACTATTACACGATCTCTTCAACGACAGGACATTGCTGTGTTTAACTCTTTCACCGCCGGAGTCGCCTAAATACGCCGTTGAAAATAGTGCAGTCCCAAATCAGACGCAGCCTTATAAGGCAACGTCTGATCTTGGACTTCACTATTTTGCAACAAATGTTAGACCCGTGTAAACAGTTTCGGAGCATACAGAAAATATTTGATCATCTCTGTGATTTATTACGTTAAAACATTTTATCTGAAACTAGTCACAGCCGATAATTTTAAATTTGGCACCGAAAGGGTTAAACTGGCTACATGTAGGCGACATAAATTGTGTACTTGTTTTAATCAAGACGGAAATTGAAACTAAGATTTTCTTATTCAGAAGTCAAAATTGGCTCGAAGTTTACTAAGCTTCTCAATATGAGATACATGTATATCAGTTTGGTAAGAAATAAAAACAAATACTTCTCCATGTTTAATATAACCGAAGGTACAGACCAGTATGGAGCGCTGTTATTTCCCGTTTAACTTAACGAAAGAAAAGGATATCATTTAAAATGAATTTGACCTGTGTCTTCTCTGTTTTCGAATATTCTATCATTATGATTTCAAACTGTATATGAGTGGATCAGACTTTGAGGGGAAAATGGACACTTGGTCATATCAAAACGGATAGATCAAAGTTACCTTCTACGCTCTCAAAGCATTTACAAAATTTACCATTTGACGTACGTGTGATGTTCTATACAATTGCAATCAGTGTAACAGTGTTAATCCTTAACTCCAGTTTTTTAGCCTTATGCGCAATCACTGTCTACTAAAAGAATGGAAAACATCAATTTTGAATGACTTTTAGAACATTGTGGAAAATGGAGTTCGTTGTTAGCAAATGCTTCATATATCCCGCAATATTTCAAAAGTCGTTTAAAGGAACAGTTCAATAGTGGTGAAGAATAAAGTAATGTTGTCTGCATGTCTCATAAACCATCTTAAAGATGTATCATGTTTTCGAAACAATTAAAAGTGGCATTTTCCTTTTGCCTTGCTGTAAATCCATGCATCGGGTGTTTTTATTGTGGACGAGTCCAAAATTGCATCAGATAAGGTACAGTTCGGCAATCAATTGAATTGAAACCCAAATCTGTATCGAATCCAGAGCGAATCGTATCGATATAACTGTTTTCGGGCGTGAATGGTTTACAAACCGGTTAAAAACTCTCAAAATCTGTATGATGGGCTTTCTAAAGCAATCATACGGCTTTTGAGAGGTATAAAACCTGTGAGTAAGCCATATGTAATCCCAACCAAACCGGTAGCCAATCGGGGCGAAACCCGTAAAATAAGTGTCAGTGCTGCATTGGGGTAATATGTGTTAAGGTGACGCCATCTTTAAGATTCGCGATAATTAGTTAAAGTTTTATAACTGAATATCTTTTGAAAAAGTAGTGATTTGTTAAGGTATTCAAAATTGTACAAATTTGAGAACCCCGTGTAAAGTATTTAATGTTAACATTCCGTAAAGTACCCCGGACACAGTTAAGATGATGCCTAATGAAATAATCGACATTTGAATGGGATGTAATTAGATTTTGATGAATAGTACTTAAGTATTTGGCAACGAAAAGATTATTTAATATCGAATCAATCCCAAGAGTTTTGAAGTTCTATTTTAAAACTTGAGAACTAGTTCTATTAAACTATTGAGTTTGTCATTCAAAAATCAACAGGTGTAATTCATTTTGAAGAGGCATTAACTAATCATTATTTATGAATATCTCAAAATGCAATTTGATAAGAATCTCAACACATTCACTCTTTTCTATTGCAATCAAAGCTATTAAATCAGAATATAATATCTAATGTCTTATCTGAACATGCTGTCAAATATATCATTCAGTCTTAAGTACGGCTTAACTATGATACCCAGAGAACATTTTGAGAGCAGTTAGTGTCAATAAAAGACATGACAGTTTTGTGAAAGATATAATTAGGAAATCAGTCAATGTGGAAAACAAATATATCTATATGATAAATACCGTACCAAAAACGATGCTCCTACCGTTTTATCATACATGTTTCCACTTGTAGAATAATATGTACATGTGCAAAGTCTTCACGAGCGCAATCGTGAAAAATATTCCTCAATATTCCCTAACCCGTTCACTGCCCTATCCCGAGTGTAGTAACATATGAAAACAGCTTGGATCCGAATGAGACGCCGAGTAACTCGACGTCTCTTTGGATCTAGGCTGTTTGATATTCGGCCAATAGTCTTACCAAAAATCGAGGGAGTCTAAAGCGGAAGTAGAATAAATATTGCGCATGTGCACAACCCTGTCTGGCAGTGAAGTGGCTAATTTGATTGAACAGTCACTACTATGCAAAGTACGACGGGGCGTTATGTGCCATTGTGGTCAACAACACAAAACTATACAAAGTACGACGGGGCGTTATGTGCCAGTGTGGTCAACAAAACACAACTATGCAAAGTATGACGGGGCGTTATGTGCCATTGTGGCCAACAACACAAAACTATGCAAAGTGAGATGGGGCGTTATTAGCCATTGTGGCCAACAATACACAACTATGCAAAGTGAGATGGGGCATTATGTGCCATTGTGGCCAACAATACACAACTATGCAAAGTGAGATGGGGCGTTATTAGCCATTGTGGCCAACAATACACAACTATGCAAAGTGAGACGGGGCGTTATTAGCCATTGTGGCCAACAATACACAACGATTCGTATAAATTTGCATAGTGACAGTGCAATCAAAATAAGGAATAGCTATTGTGTGTTCCAATACTGATTCTCATGTGTCAATATCTCAGAAGACACATGCAATACTCTCTATTTTCGTTGCTGTCATCAATTTTGATCACTTGCTTATATTTAAGTTAAAGAACACAGTATATGTCTAAAAAGTTGTTCATCAAAAATGAATATAAATAATTCGAAATGGTATTTTAGAACTAGCTGCATTTTAAATATTACAGAACTGGGAACTGTATTTTTAAATTACATGTAATTGAATTTGCAATCTAAGTAAGAAGACACACCGTGGCAAGTTTCATTTACAATTTTCGACTATCTACTACATATTGTGCGGATTAAAACATTCTAATCTCTGATAATGAGTTTTGAATAACTATGTTGTATCTTGCAAACTTGTGTTCCCTAGCTTTGACATTTTAGAATATAAGTATAGAAGATAAGTGACTAGGTATAAAGCACATATGCATAGTTGCCAACAATATCATATATGTATAATAAAGAGTTATTTTAGGCCGTTACACAATGATTTATAGGGATAAATGCTGCGAACAAGACTGTCCTATTGTACATATGCATAAACAAATTATTATAAGATTTAATTATGCGGAAACTTCACTATAGATATCAAACTGGGAGATTGATTTAAACCATTGAAGTGAGTGTTTTATGTATTGGAAAGTAAAAGGTGACTTCTATCTATCTGAACATACAAATAGGCTCAGTTGGGGAATACTATTCTGTCCTGTTTAACTGAGAACGTAACGCAAACGAAATGCAAACTATAATTATGGTATGTTGTTAAAATTGTATTACGTCGAATGCCATACATTTCGGTGCCGGATCAGATGCCGAGCCAAACGAAATCGACAAAATTGTCTGTTCCATGTATATTTGAAGCAATGCTTTAGTAAACAACTTAGATGTACTATAAATGCAGGTATTATGAATATTAGTTCGTCACTCAGTATATTTGTGTTTTAATCAATTGAAACATTTCTAAATTAGAACAAAGACCAAATATATCTCTATACAATAATTTTAAAGTTGAATAAATGTCTTCGATTACTTGGTTTAAATCAACGTCTTCAGAAATTCAAGGACACGTCTCCTTTATATTCTAGATGATATACACGTCTTCAAATATATACATCAACTATATTTACATGTAAGTTTTATTGTGTTTTAAGATACAGTTTTCAAGAAAATCGGACGATATTTAAAAATGAAGCAGACGACATTTTCAGCAGACGACAATTTCAGCAGCAGGCGAAGGGTTAAATCTAAGATTATCGAATTCAATGCACTGCAAATATTACCCTTTACTCCATAGAATACGACTAGTGAAAATACTATGGGAAATTAAGCATTTGCTCGTTGCAAGAAATACTTATTTTTTTACAACTAGATTAATGCAATTCAAAAAGGAAACTTACCTCTCATACATGATATTCCTATTCATCACGTATTGTCATTGTGAATGAGTATAAAAATAGTATTTGGAGGAACATATTGAATATCGTATTATTTGAACTGTTTACAAAGTTAATTCAATTAATAAAGTAGAAGCATATATGCAGGTAACTACTGTGTGACACAAGTCTTATATTACTTCAATTTGAGTTTTATCTGTTATATGAATTAGATAAAATCTACATCTTCAGTAATATAATACATGTACTATATGAATGCCGATAATAAATTACAGTTATGTTTTGTGTACATCGCAGTCGAAATTCGTTATGCCAATGTAGTGAAGACTTTTTTTTCTAAGTTAGAACTACCCGAAGCTCGATTGAAATTCGAGTATCGACTAATTCGAACTTAAACAATAGCCTATCGGACTTGGAAACGTATCCACAAAGCAAAAATACCTACGTTTTGGGTTAAGTTTTAAGCTTCGATGAAAGCATGGATTTCACCTAACCTATTTCGAGAGGCTCGACTGTTAATCTAGGATTTAGCTCGAATTACAGTGAGAAAATGTTACTTAATTTCCTGTGGTTAAACTTGATCAGCCACAACGTCTGAGTTAGGTTTATCATGTTTGACATTTGCCAGAAAAGCAATAAGGGTTGCCTTCTCTACCTTCATGTATTGAAAGTGTTTATTCTTTACTGCATATGATATTTTAAGACTAATTCACAAGGAAAATATAAGATAAATGGGACGATCATCAAGGAGAAAGGAACTCCTCAAATTTCAATGGCTTTGAAAACATTGTGGAATATGGAGCATTTGCTCATCATAAGCAAATGCTCCATTTCCAACAATGTTTTCAAGAGTAATCTGCTACAGTTACGTCAAAAAAGTATATATATGGAGGAAAGTGTTAAGCATGTATCGAAACCGAAACATATAACCTGTCTTTTTTCCTATGTAAAATTTGCAAAGTCAAACATCTTAAAGATCGGGGAACAATAAAAAGTGCTTCACTTTGTTATCATGGGCATGAATGTTAAATATAAAATACGAAAAGTGCAATAATGCATTTAAAATTAGGCGACTTCTGTCGAATTCACACAGGACAAATTTCATTTCATATTAAAGTCAATAAAGGCCTTTTGTTCACCTTTTAATATTTGTATTATAAGGTCTCCACAAATTTGTTCTTTATCACCAAGATCCAGTGGGTAAATGGCTCGGAAATAAAAGCCCTTTGTTCCGCAAAGTCTTTATTGAGCTATTTCTTTATTTATATTACATTAATTTGATTTTGAAAAAATAACCCCAGTTTTACAGGTTAAATGATCAATAGATTAGACCGTGTCCTACGAAAGTATGGCAGGTTTTGGATGAATTTATTTAACTATTTCCTCCACAAGCTGTTTTTAGCTTAACCCACACGGAAAGAATCTAATGAAAAATATGAAATATGGGCCAAATAAAAATGCCATTTTTGAATTTTATTGATATCATTTTAGGAAATGGAACATTTGCTTGTGACAAGCGAATGCACCATTTTTTACAATGATTGCAAGTTTTCAGTTATAGAGGCGCTGAAGAGACCTTCTGTGGAGAAAAGTGCTAATGATATGAGTATCAGAAGCATAACTCCTAGCATGTTCCTGTAACTCATTTGTTCTATGATACTTAAAACAACATGCCTATTATATAGGTGTCTCGATTAAAAACTGTATTTTAATACTGTGAGTATAAAGCAAATGCCTTGAGAATAATATAAATGCAGTCTGTTCAGAACTTATCCGATGAGTAATGAATGATATATCAGGGAGGCATGAATTTCGAACAATGTGGCATGTGCTTTTAATATGTTTATGTCTGTTATATATCATAGATGAACCCTTTCAAAGTTGAATATTTATGATAGACTCCGCCTACTATGAACTTTAATTATAAGAATCACTATAATTGCTATTGAAATTATATCATTTGTTTTCCTTTGAAAAATGATACCTTTGCTCGACAATATATATGTATAAACAGTGTAGACCCTGATCAGAGGGCTCCTGCTGGAGCCCTCTGATCTGGGTCTACACTGTTAGCAAAAAAGAAAGTACTCATTTCCCGCACTGAAAGTGTTAAAAGAAGTATGAAAATACTGTCCACTGTCCCTCAATACTTGAGATAGATGAGGCACTGTATCATGAAGACAGAAACCCTTAACCAAAGCCAAACTGAACTAGTAGTCTGATGTTTTAACAGAGAAATCACAGAGAATA
>JAULCE010156757.1:0-11864 GCA_032359355.1 Macoma nasuta | reverse complement strand
ACTCAGTTTGACCTTGACCTAATTTGGACTTGAAAAGATTCAAAATATAATGTCAAGGATGCCACTGGGGGCATAAGCGTTTTGTGAACGCGGTGTTCTTGTTTGTTTCATCTCAGACGCATAAATTGGTGCAAAAATGCTAAGTATCACATAGTTTAGATCTGAATCTGACGCCAAGTTGCTCGGTCTTTTAATCTGCATATAATCAACTTACACTATACTACTATGTTTTGTGTTCGACAGAATATTTTAAAACATTTGAGATATTTCGTGATTACATACAGTGGGAGAAACGCTATTATTTACCACCTAACTCGTTACCTAGGAACTAAGCGATGTCAACGCCGAGTTACTCAGCGTCTGATCTGGTTTCTAACTGTTTGATATGGATAGTAATACAATCTTCAGAAATAGCCAAAAAGTGGACATTTTTCCATTATAATTGCATTCGTTAGTGTTGCGTTAGCGTTTAAACATTAACGAATAACACTTCTCGCACAATAAGTTATATTGATCGGGGAAACAGGACCAGACCTGACTTTCACAAAGCGTCTCGAGTCAAGGTCGTGCTCAAACTCAAAATTTAAATCTTTATTGAGTTCATGGAATGTCAAGTTTTTTGTGTAGTGGCAATAAAATTGAATGAGATGTCCAACGTTGAAATACTGAGTTTTAACACAATCTCGACTCGAGTCGCCTAGTAAAAGCCGGGCATGAGCTTATAAGATTTGAGAATATACTCCCTGCTCAAATCTCAGTTCCGCTCTTAGATTCTACTATTTATGATAAAATATTTGAAAATCGTGTTCTGACAAGGTTGTCCTGTATTGCAGCATTTGAAATGTGTACACAGAAAGCTATTTCTACAAAATGTGTGTCTTGGAGTAACTGAAGGTCAAGATAACAATTCTGAGTTTTGAGCACGGAGTAATTTCTCAAATTTTATAATCTCGGACCCAGGTCCTATTTCGCCTATAATCCTTTTACCAAATAAATAGTGTGAAAATGGCAGGTTTTCTGCAGACAAATTACCACCGTCATAAAGCAAATTACCACCGACATAAAACAAATTACCACCGACATAAAGCTGACATTGACATGAAGCCTAATGTGAAATTTGAGAATGAGAACGCTCAACCCCCCTTTGCCGCCAAATTTAAAATTGTCGGTTGTAACTGATTTTGGATCAAATATTATAACGAAAAAAATAATAGAACTAATTAAATAAACTATTGCTTTTCCGCAACCCTAATATTCGGAATAAATCTTATGCAAGAAAATGAAGTCCCTGATCAGACTCGTCTGGTCTTGGCCTTCACTGTTTTACAATGTTGACTTGAGTCGCCTATGGCGGTGAAAGGGTTAAACGCTAATGTAACGCAAACGCACCGCAAACGCAACGCAACGCAAACGCACCGCAACGCAAACGCAACGCAAACGCGAACGCAACGCGAACGCACCGCAACGCAAACGCACCGCGAACGCAACGCAACGCGAATGCAACGCAACGCAACGCAAACGTAACGCGAACGCAATGCAAACAGTATTCAATCATGACAAATATCAGACCTTTTCGAATATTTCATTACCACGGGTCTCAAACAGTTTAGTGTCGGATCAGACGAGGAGTAACTCGGTGCCTGATCTGGCTAAAAACTGTACAGATTATCAGCGCCCGTTGTCTAACACGTTAGATGGCAAAGGACATTTTTCTTCCACTGTACAAGTACTCGGCGATTACGTGGCGTTGGCGATGACGTGGTGAAGTAGACCTTACTCTTTATATCCTTTGAAAGACTGCGATATTTTCGTCTGCACTTTTTGTCGTCTGCTCATATTTATACATATTTATTTACTACATATTGATTTATATTTCTTTGGTAGATTAAGTGCAATCGGAGTGTCAAACAGCTTGAAGCTTGATCAGAAGCCGAGTTACTCGGCGTCTGATTTAGCTCCAATCTGTTAGCAAAGGTAACTACAATTACCGTTTTTACGTTACAGACTTCCAAAGGATATTGCTTGATTTTGGTCCAATCTTTCACTACTTGTGAAAATCATCCTCCAAAATTGGACCAGGTCATCTTTTATCCTTTCTGATTGAAAAAAGGAAGCAGGGCGAAATATACTAATATGAATAAATGGCGGACATTTCAAAATGGCAACCAACATGGAAATTCCCAAACAAAATAAACCATGACACTTGGAGTACATTTAACTGTGACGAATATGATAATTCCAGTGTTAAATGGTTTTAAAGAACGTATTCCATTTCGTACAATATTTTCAATACAATTAAATAACAACACTTCCCCGATGCAATGCTATGCATCCTTTTCATCTGAAACTTTTCTTGTTGATAAGCCTAACAATAGCATATGGGGTAAAGGATTAAACCTTCCGACACTGAAAATAGCGTACATTAAAATTATTTGGCCTGTTGAAAGTATTCCCCCGCTTACACTAAAAATCTCAGGCTAATATCAAGATCAATCTAAAAAATTCAACTTTTAATTTCAGTCTGAATTATATTGCCATTGCACTTAAAGTTTGACTAAACTTTCACTGCTACTCGACATATAAGTGCATTGGCAATAAAAAGTATGGTTAACCCTTCGCCTGCTGTTCGCGACTAAGGTGATTATTCAAACAACTTTGGTCCAGATCAGACGCCGAGTAACTCGGCGTCTGATCTGGCCCCAAGCTGTTTGACACTCAGACAATAGGTTCACCAAATTTCAAGAAAATCGGACGATATTTAACAATGGAGCAGACGACATTTTCAGCAGACGACAATTTTCGAAGCAGGCGAAGGGTTAAAAAAGCACAGGTACGTGTATATCATTTCGACAAATGCTAGTATGTGAGTACAATCGTTATCAAAAATGCCACAAGCCATTCATAACATTCATCTATAAACCTATAACGAAAAGCACATTGGTAAATAGAAATTAGACACGCTTTAGTAAATGTGATACGTGTTTAATGCTAAGTGGTGTAACCTTTACATCGATACCAAAATGTCGTCTGCTCAATATCTGTTTTACTTTAATCCTCAACCTTGCCCTATTCTGTTTAAATTTTATGCAACAATATGCCTTGTGTCAGGATCTTGAATATTTATCAAACACCGAGTGAATCGGCGTTCGATCAGGATTCAAGCTGTTTGGAAAATGTCTACACTCGTGAATACATGTAGCAGGTTAAGGGTAAAAACTGTTCTAGTCGACATCATTTGTAAAAAAACACAGGAAAGTAAATTATTTTGTATTTTCAAGTTCGACACAAGCTTTTAAAGGTGAAGTAGTGTTTCTTTGTGTACGAAATATAGTGAATCTGCTAGATTTGGACCTGGATTTTATGAAACGGTAAGGTGTTTCGCTAATACAATCGTTTGAAGTAATTGAGCCCAACTCATAAATATAATCAGTATCTAAAAGGTTAATGCATGTATTGAGAAATATATGTGCATGTGTCTTGTCGTTAGCTATATTCCAGTTTAATGAAAATGACCAGAAATGTTGAATTTTTTTTTTAATATAATATTTGCATTTCGTTTACGTAACGTTAACGAAACGATAAACATAGTAATTCTTCCACTGTATATATCTTTACAACTAAACATGCGCGGGATTTCCGTGTAAATTTAACATAGTGTTGATAAGAATATACATTGCACTCTTAAAAATTTCGTCGGAATATGCCACTGGTACATTGATTAAATTAGCAGTGGGATTCTGTCTGAAGAATAAATTATAGGGAATCGTGCTCGATTCGGACCAGTCCTTTATAAAAAACGTAAGGTGTCCTGCTAATCTATTTTTATGCCCCCACACAAAGTGGAGGCATATAGAGTTGCCCTTGTCCGTACGTCCGTCCTAACGTCCGTACGTCCCGAATATTTTGTATGATCTCATTCTTGAAAAGTATTTGTCCAATTCTCACCAAAATTTACTTTCTAGTTTTAACTGTGCCTGTGTCTATTTATTCATGACACCGTCTGTGTGTTTCTGTTAGTGACACTGTTTGTGTATATCTGTTCTCAAAATTGTTTTTGTTCGAGACACTGGTTGAGAATTTCTGTTCATGACACATTTTGTGAATTTCTTTTCGTGACACAGTTTGTGCATTTCTTTTCGTGACACTGTTTGTGTCTTTCGTTTCGTGACACTGTTTGTGTCATTCTGGTTGTAATACTGTTTATGTATTACTATTTGTGACATTTTTGTGTATTCCTGTCCGCGACACGTTTTGTGAATTGTCTAAATTGAGGTTTCGGTTTCTTCCGTATGAAGTTCCGATGAAAACCGATAAGTAAAATGGAAATTGATAAGGAGGACTATACAAATGCGTTGTTACTTCCTTGTTTATAAAATTATAACCAAGCTCTTATAGCTCTGATGGTAGAACAGCAGGTCAACGGTAAATCGGTCAGTCAGGGCGTCACGACTGCAAGTCTACCAAAATACTTTTATTTCATGAATGTGTATACCAGTATTATAAAACTGAAGTTCCGTTCAGAGTTTGTTTAAACACAAGATCAAATACTTCAAAACAATGATGCCTGTGCTATTGGGTGCTGGGTGCATATTCGGTTTAAAAAACAAATTCAATTAATAAAATGCATTGAAAGCTTGCCGTTGTCGAGATTCGAACTAAATACCACAAGTTTGGGAGTCCAATGTCGTTTTTACTAGGCTGTGCGTTTTACAGCAGTTATACCATCACCTTAATTAAATATACCAGAGGTACTACTCGGTCGGTTTCCATAACTTTCTTCGTAAACTTGCCATCATACACGGGCAGCACGAACAAATGTTGTCGACGTAACTACCATATAATTTTTTATGTAAAACGGGGTCGGGGTTAATAATTTCGAGTTAAAATAAGTGTTTATTTATTTTAAGGATTTACATAAAAAACACCATACAAAACTCACAGAATCACTTTGCATCAAACTATGATTTGTAAGCATAAAGACTTTCTTTATATTATACCGTGTTCACTTTCTTTTTCAATAACAGTTGGCGAAAGACTAATCTTTACCGTTTCAACGCTTAAGGTTTTATTCATATTCATGAGTGTCACTGACACATATTTTGAAACGAGATCAGATGCCGATGAGCTCAATCTGTCCTCTTGAGATCGACTTGTTTATTGTTCCATTATGTCATCCGGACCAGTTGGTGATTCAGTTTCTATATATTTAACGTTTTCGTCACAAAGTCGCCTAAACGTGACACTATAGAGCAGTCCCAAGTTACGTTTATTGATTATCTCTGCATGTATGACTTAAAATTGTTTGATCTTATACACATTTGCTAATATTTAGGAAATCATGTGGTTAAAAGGATAAAACTATTGGCAAAATGAACATGACAAAGAATGTCGTTTAAAGCATTGTGGAAAATGGAACATTGCTTGTTAAGAGCAAATGCCTTTCATTCCCAAAATGTTTTCAACAGTCACTCACTATGTTCTTAGAAGGAAATGATTTGCACAAAATCTGTTTTATTAAGATAAGTTATCAGGTTTTTAACGTTTCTATGTCATGCACAGTTTCAATTAGAACGATTGAACAATTATTCACGAGAGGCTCCTACGGTTGTGGACACACTATTCATACTATCTTACGAATTATTCACTGAGAACTGTCAACATGTACAGTCGAACTTCGTTGACTCGAAGTTGAAGGGACTATTTTGACAAGGCTAAATTACCGGAAGTTCGAATTTCATTCGAACTTCCGGTAATTGAGATTTATCAAAATAGCCCCTGCAACTAATACAGGAGCTAACACAACAAAAATCTTTATGATTTGGTCCATAAATAATTTGTTTGACTAGCATAATTGTTTAATATTCGAGCCAAATGAGCTCGACCATTCAAAGTTCGACTGTACAAACAGTTTGAAGCAACATTAGTCACAGAGTTTCTAGTGGTCTGACTTTGCTTCACAGTGTTTGACACTTTTAATAATAAATTCTTCAAACAAGAGCAGAGTTTCTCCCACTGTATTTTGAATATCTCAATCTTTATGTATTTAACCCTTTCACCGCCGTAGGTGACTCAGGTCGACATTGCAAAATAGTGAGGCCCAAAACAGAGGAACCTTAAAAGGCGGCGTGTGATCGGGGCTTCATTGTTCTGCAACAAAAATAAGTCCGAATATTAGAGTTTCGGAAAGCTAAAGCTCATTTAATTATTTATTTTATTTATTTCGTTAAAATATTTGATCCAAAATCCATTACAGCCAACATGTTTTTTGTTTGGCGGCGATAGGGCTAAATCTCCACGATTCCTTATGTTTGTATCTGATTCAATTTCGTATTTCTTTATTAGTGTTTCTTTTCTTATCTTCAGAAATTTTATTTAAAAATACCAATAACTTTTGAAAACAATCTCATAATGAAGCGACACCAACAAGCGACAAGTTACCGGAAGTTTGATACTAAAGCTTATTACAAGAACTACAGAAGGGGATCTGTTGCCATAGGTTACGAGGGTGAACATAAAGGGATACAAGAAGTAATAAAGTTCGTAATCGATTCATTTCGTGACGTTTTTAGATCTGGTAAGTACTGTTCTACAATCTAGGTACAGAATTATGAGAAAATTGTATAAAGGTCTAAGGTTAACTCTAAAATGTCAGAGGTTTCTAATTTTGTATTTAACATATTAGCCCATACGCCTTTTCACGTCTCTGAAGCAGATAACTATGCTCCATTTTCCACAATATTGCCAAATCCATTCAAATTTGGTATATTCCTTTCTCTCAGATAATTTGTACCGCCCCGCTTCCACTGACCTTCTCAAGCTGGAAACTTTCTTAATTTAGGTTTAATGCAACTGCCCTCAACTTTTGCATGCCAATGACAAATGTTTTTTCACCGGCCGTTAAAACATACGTGCAGTGGCAACGAAATAAAAGAAGAATTTGAGATTTTAAACAGCTCTGGTTTAGAAGCTTGAAGAAAGTGTGTTATAGCATAAAGTATTATTTGCTATTTAGAATTAAGAGATAGTGAATGATTACCGTTTTTATCGTCAGATAATTCATGGTTCGGAATTCAGATGCAAAGAAATAAAATCATGAGAGCTATAGGCCGAGTAATTTTATTACACGCATCTGAACGGCAAACCATGATTTATTCGACAATAAACAACGGTAACGCAATAGTTCTTTCACTTCGAACATAACAAAATCACGGTAGTTTTCGCTAGAAATGTCGCGATATTAGTTCCTGGCGCGTAGTAAATGCTAACGTTATGCGGTCAAAATGACGTAATTTACGTGTAATGAGACGTCATTTGTCAAACCGTTGTTGATTGCACAATGAATGATGCTTAATTGTTCTTTGTTCATAGTGACAACGTCGTGCATCATAATAATTAAAACACTTCTTCAGGAGCGATAAGGATTTTAACCAGACTTATCAATATTTAGCAGGCAGAGCAAATTGGCGTTGGCAAAAAGACCACCTGCAGCACATTTCAAAGCAAATATTTCGGTCATATCTGTTTCAAAATTTAGGAATGTCAAAATATTCATGAATGTACATTCGGCTGAAAAATCAACTGCTACAGAGGTGTCAAAGGGCGGAGTGAAAGGTATGGATCAATCACATACTTTCTCTTAACAGACACTAACTAGCACACGCCTGCATAATCCAATCGATCAACGTAAACCTACTAACATCATTGGCGAAACGATAGCAGGTATAGGTTCTGATTCCTAAAGCATTAACCGTTTTACACCATATGATCTTTCCGGACTCATTCACAAATGATATATGAAGTTTAGGAAGAGTATATAGGAAGAAGAAAACATTTGGAATGTCATTTTGGAATATACATCTGCTACAAAGGCGTTAAAATGCGTGTCTATGGAGTAAAGGGTTGGAGAGGGTGTTTGGTAATTAATTGCTCTGTAATTAGTTGTACAATCTTACAAGATTGTGGGACAGACAGACAGTTCCATTGACAATACACATACATAATCTAACTTTAAGCAAAGGAGTTGTAACACGGTTACTGATTACACAGTAATATGTTTACCTTTCACTTCATGTATATTTATTTCCAGCTTGACGCTCTTTCGATTATTTATCATCTGTTTCCTTATATAAAACATGTCTTTGTATATCTTTTCCATGACAGCACGTTAAACCTAGCCAAAATCAGTACAGACCCTAATCAAACACGTCTTTTAGTAATCGTCTGATCTTGACCTATGCTGTTTGCATTACATTCCCATGTTATAATATTTCAGCTAGTCAAAGAATAAAACAATTTCAAACGTAGAACACTCAAATGGATAATTTGAAAAGCTTATACATGTTTAGGTTGCCAATGACCCTTGAATGATCAAAGATTAGGACTAGTCCAACTGTATACTGTTTTAGGTAAAACCACGTATAGCGCATGCTTTTTTATGGGGAACGATAGGTATAAATATGTCTGACCGATGTGTTGCCAAATGCTGGTTTACCTAAACATGGACCAACCCTAATCTTTGATCATTCAAGGGTCGTTGACGGCATATACTTAATTTTACATGAAATGTAAATATTATGTTTGTTTGTTTTTGGGGGCTTTACGTTGCTTCGACAGTATTTCAGTCATTTTGCGACGCCCGGCTAATTACTAGTGGAGAAGACACAAGAAACCCACCTGAGTTGCACAGACAGACAACTGGGCAGAACCACTGACCTACCGCAACCCAACCGGAAGGCTTCCTCGCGTAAAGATTCTCACCCGGGCGATGCTCGAACCCACAGCGGTGAGAAACAAACGGATTTGAAGTCGGAGACTCTAACCCCTCGGCCACTGCGGACCCTTAAATATTATGTACAACGTGATTCGTGGTGGGAAAATCGCTATTATTCACCGTGTAAACGCCAAAACACTTACCGTTTAACCCGTTCACTGCTTTACCCCAAGTGTAGTAACATATGTAAACAGCGTGGATCCAAATGAGACGCCGACATCCAAGCTGTTTGACATTCGACCAAAGGTTTTACCAAAGTTCGAGGTACTGTGTTATTGCTTAAACGGAAGTAAACAAAATACTTGCGCATGTGCACAACCTGCCTGGCAGTGAAGGGGTTAAACGCAAATGAAATGCAAACAATGAGACACAATTTGAATTATCTGGACATTTTAAAAATTATGTTACTATGAGTGTCAAACAGTACGTACAAGTAATCAGTACTCAGTATCGAATTGTAAAGAATAGTATTACGAACCAGGCGTAACGGGAAAGTCAAAGCCAGCAACATACTTCACAATAAATATTTTTATGTAAAAATAAAACCCAAATACCAGTTTAACTCTGCAAATAATCCTACAATTATTCCAATCCTGGTAAATGTCCTTTTTTAAATCTGATGATTGAATGTTCCTGAGCACTTTCAAATTTAATCTCCACACTTCCTAAAAGTCCAGTAACCCACATTTGTGTCCTAATAATATCCTATGAATAATCTAGAATATTCACACAAAAACTCCATATAATGACTGATGATTAAGCAAAGACCACCTTACAAATCCGTAGTTCCTTATACGTTTATTATCTATCATCTTTCTGGAAAGATATGGAAATATATTGTATTGCTTGATGACAAACAAAGATCATGTGACCAACTGTTCATAAGTTTGACGCAAAATATAGTTTTCTAGAACAATTCCCAATATTCTAAAAATTCCAGAAGTTTCCTTATCATTCCATAATCGTCTACAGTTTCTACAATTTTCTATTAATTTTCATAATATTCTACATTGTTCCTAATGTTCTAAATAATTATAAATATTATTGGTAACCAAGTGTTAATACACTAAACATTATCTTAAATATCAAAACAAGTCCAGTATTCACACATTATCTGCTTACATAACAATAGTATGCCACTGTATACATGCATGGTATCCTTACTCCTACAGTCGGAGAAACGCTTTCTGTATTGTCTAACGCGTTCCAAACCGATAACTGTAAACCGGGACAAGTCATATGGAGCTAGATCAGACGCCGAGTTACTCGGCGTCTGAAACAGCTTCACATATTGTTGAAAATCTTAAAAAATAGTCCAGACGAAAAAGTGTCATTGTTTCAAATAATATGCATTGAGTGTGCGCTAGTGTTGAAACGGTAAAGCATATAACGTTTCTCCCACTGTATCGATCTAGGTTCTGTGTACGGGGATCGTTTGATAGACGTTGGCACGGGAGCCTCCCTCATGTCTTTCATTAGTGCCAGTCGGGACGTGAAGGAAATCCACCTTAGTGATCTACTACCTCAACACCTTGAACTGATGCAGAGATGGCTCGCCGGAGAGGACAGGGAGAACAACATAGTAGAATACATCATTGAAAACGAAGGCGACGGGTAAGATAGACCAACACAACTTTAACCCTTTCCTCCTGTCAGCGCCTCTGTAACAGATGGCAATTGAAAACTTTATAGGAAATGATGCATTTATTTATTACAATGATTTCAATACAGTTTAAGGAAAGACTTATTCTTATGCCTTCATTTTCATACTTTTCATCTGATGTTTTCCTTGTTGATTAGTCTAAAAATAGTTACGGATGTAAGGGTTAGGAAACTGCAACCATTTCATGTCCGACTATTGACAGTTGTTTTGTTTGAAAATGTCGTCTGAATCGCATTGAATCTGTTAAAGAGGTATGTAACACAACAGCATTGAATTTAACTTGCAAACTGTGGAAACGTAGCATTTGAGCGAACCACATTTTGGCACCCTTGTAGCAGGTGGGTTTTAAAATTATTATGGAAAATGGAGCAATGGCAAATACTTCATTTTTCAGAATGTTTTCAGAAACATTCACAAATAATACTTAATTTTCTGGTAGAAATGTTCTGATTTGTTTTTTCAATTAGATGGTTTCATTTAGAATAGGACGTAACTTTGTCAATACCATTAATTCGTTACTGTTTTGTCACACGAATTCAATGTGATATCGTGGGCACGGTAGTTTTCACCTTGTTGATAAATATGCGATTACCGACTTTGAGACATTGCAAACTGTCTTAACCCACACCGAGCCGATAGTGTTCGTTCAAGATCCCAAATGTTATATCGCCACCAATAGAATGTTATTCACTGCAACTCGAAACAGACAAGAGGTTCATAAGCGCTATATTTCCAAGACGATAGCAAATCGGGGTCAACACTCTCAGTAATATTCAGTAATGTCAGTTTTTTATAAACGTAGTGGCGTTCAATCATAAATATGTAGAGGTTACTGGTTTATTATGTTATATTAATGTCATGTTGTACATTCCAGGGCATCAAAATTAGATCGTCTAGCAGAATTACGAGGGAAAATAAAATCCATAGAGAGCCTGGATGTTACACAGAAAATTGAGAATGACATGAAAGATTCATTTGATGTTTTAACGTCAAGCTTCTGTTTTGAAGTTGCATCAAAGTCCGTAGAAGATTACATAAAGGTGGTAGAAAATGTGTCAACGCTAGTAAAGCCTGGTGGATACATGGTCTTTGCTGGGACACTCGAGGAATCTTATTACACCGTCGGCGAATACGAATTCTGGAATGCAAATATAACATGGAACGACGTCAAGTCTGCGCTGAAGGCAGCAGGACTAAATATCATGTTCCGGCGAGAGATACAGTATGCAAATCTCGCATCGCAGAAACTGAAATAATTAGCCGATTCTAAAAGCGGCACAAAAGACATTTTGACGCTATGTCAAATATGATATATGAGTTGGGCCACGTAATGCAAAAAGGGGAACTCGGACATAG
This sequence comes from Macoma nasuta, assembly GCA_032359355.1. Lineage (NCBI taxonomy): Eukaryota > Metazoa > Mollusca > Bivalvia > Cardiida > Tellinidae > Macoma > Macoma nasuta. The sequence goes on along the minus strand of JAULCE010156757.1, from coordinate 75 downwards.
CAAACAGTGTAGCCCCAGACCATCCGCCACGTCACTGACTTGGCGGCTGGTCAGGGTCTGCGCTGTTTGCAATCT
>JAULCE010156646.1:0-11865 GCA_032359355.1 Macoma nasuta | reverse complement strand
TTGCTCGCTTCGCTCGCTGCATTTCGGCATTTAAAATCATGAAGAACGGTCTTAATAAACACTAACTAATACATAATGCTACTTCTCTGACATAGCTAAACCCATTAGTTTGAAACCGTATATCTCAAATATTTGATACCTGGTATCTGATAATCTAACCCCAATATCATCTGTAAAACATAAACCACAGCTAAGACTTGTCTTACTGATATTATTTCGTTCAGCAATATAGATAAGACTTGTTTTACTGATAAAATTTCGTTTCGCAATGTTATCAATATATTTTACAATTATGGATGTATAAAATTAGAGGATCATTCAACAGAATAACAAAACTGAAGATTTTGTATAACTATAAATAAGTGGCAATCGACTTTGATTCGCATTAAATTCTTTAGCATGATACACAACTGTATATATCAAGCTTTGAAACTGTTTTGTAACTATTCGTACTTTACATTAATTACATTTTGTAAGCTATACATTATTCATTAAATGGCATCGTCGGAACAATCCGATCTGTTGGTTGACTACTGAGTTAATAAATTCAGTACATGGTAAATGTCAAAGATAAGCAATGAAATGCCAGTGTTGTTACACCTAGAACTAATAGTGTTGTATCGCTTTGGAAGAATAGGGAATTTATTTGGTCTACTAAATTGCCATGCAAAGGCCGATATTGCAAATGCTATAAAAATCAATGATCTAAAATATCAAAGGAATTGAAGAAAATCATCTGCCGTAATTGTTCAACGATTTTAAAGGGGCAAATATTCAAATCAGGAAATAAAGTTACTGTTAAAATGTTTAATGACAAGATAACAATATATTTATTTATGTTCAAATTACTTCTTAATTCAATTATCATTCGGGTTTATTTTCAAGTAGTTCCTAAGCACATGTTTACTGGAAAACGCTTGTCTTTCTTAATGAGGAGGCTGTGCGCAGTAAATGAAACGAATGCCAAAACACTTTGTGGCAGTAGTTATAACTAGCATACATTTCGGAAGTACTTTGAGTATGTTTATCGACAGTATTTAAGCAATCAAGCATTTAATATTGCACGTTTTGGAGGACAAATTGAATTCCTTTCTTAATGAATATAATCTTATATTTCCAGCGGAAGGTAGCCCGAAAACCTTTGGCAGAACAACAAAGTTTCTTATCCTTCCTGTTTTACATCGCCAAGATATCGTGTAACCGTTAACAGTTGAACTGAACTCCTAACCTGCCAATCGTTCGACATAACGAAGTTCAACTGTATTTTGTACTGTTGATGATCATTTTTAAGGCTATTTCCAAAGTGAATCCCCGAAAGCTTCTATTTATTTACATATATTTTACTTTTAACAAGTACTATAAACTGATTTTAAATGCCCACCATTAGAGATTATATGATTTTATTTTGTCTAAAGCGTTTTGATATAACAAGGATTAACTTTTTTGCGATCAGGAATAAACGTAAAGAAAGATTCCTACACGTTTAATATTGTGTTAAATGTTAAATAGAATTTCTACTTTGTTAAAATGTATGCAAATTTCAAGGAAGTTTATCTAAAATTCCATATGGCGTCCTTACTACTGCATTATGAAAGTTATATCACTCGTGATGTTAATATAAATAGCTTGTATACTCAAATAAGACTCAAATTCAATCGACCGTTCTGTACAAAATGCCCATTTGCAAACAAAATATATTCTAGATTTGTTTAATTAAATCATGTTATATTTAACATACTATTGTCTGAATATAAACTAATCATATAAGACGGTTCAACAACACTGTTACGTTACACATTCGTAAGTGACATTGTACCTAAATTAGCATTAAGGTGTCTGAAAGTATAATATATACATAACAAATTGTCATATTGTACAAACTGTATATAGATTTGATATTGTCACAATCCTCAACACTGATTGTTTACTCTATATTAACACACTTTGTACGATGTTAATCCAATGACCTTTTTAAGCCGGTCAAACAAGGGACGGGGACAACTGGAAATTGTATATGTATCAATTCACCTGTTATCTAGGAATGAAAAAAGCAATAAGACTAAACATATAAATAGCTGCAAAAAAATTAAACCACTTTTCAGATGGAGTCCATAAAGAATAGATAGAATGAGGAAAATGCATTATGGCAGGCACTGCTAACGCATTATGTTTATACATTATGGTTAATGCATAAACATTAACCATTTCTTTATTAGAATCATTGGATATTTGACAACATTAACAATATTGGTATTATAAGATACACTCGTGCATGCGAGTTGGAATTAATAAACGCCAGAATACAAAGTTCCTTGAATTATTACATCATAATATGATGTAACAGCCTTGTAGGAGCCCTTAAATCTACATACCGTCTAATGAATAATAATGCATAACATATGCATTGAAACTCGAAAGTGTTATGTTAACAGTTAATTACTGCCTATTACTTCATTCTTGTGGGAAATATGTATTTATAACATTAATGGATTAATACCCCGTGAACACGTGACTATAATAAGTATATTATTGACATAGCAACTTGTTAAGTTTTGTACTTTTACTAACAGCAAGCACATGTTTTACGGCTGCCATATATCATCATATCAGTTAGCTCTTATTCCCTTCAAGAAATGTTTCTCATCATGCTTAGAAAATATTTATAAAGCAAAGTGAGAAATGTATGAATAATTTTGAAATCATTTAAAATTAGTTGTAAAATCACAAGACATTGTGAAGCTTTTAAAAAGCTTTTAAACACAATACATTTATTACTAAAATCCACCGAAATTGACATCATTGATGTGTACTATTTATTTGTAACGGCTTTTTTCGAAATAAAAGCAATACACAATGTCTACCATCAAGTGCAAATGCTGCAACTCACTTCCTATTATTAATGACATGATATTTATGGGATAATAGCTATCAATCGAGGATAAAGCATTTTTTATATAAGTAATAGTTTAACATCAAAAGCGTATTGACAAGAAAGGGCAGGTATTGGACAATGGATATAAATGTTGATTTCAACAATAGTGTAGGGAGTCGAAATAAAAATACATTCATGTAGAACCGGGGGCCTCCGTGGCCGAGGGGTCTTAGTTTTCTACTTTTACTCACTTGGTCCCTCGCCACTGTGGGTTCGAGCTTCGCCAGGGGCGACAATATTTACGTGAGGAAGCCTTCCGACTGGCTTGTGGAAGATCAGTGGTTCGACTCAGTTACCCGTCTGTGCAGATCAAACGGATGTCTTGGAGTCTTTATCAAGTAATAATTAGCTGAAATGACTAAATTACGGTCGAAGCGACGTGTTACCTAACAAAAAACGAAACAGTAAAGCATGTACAATCACGGAAACCTATAAACCTTAGTTCAGATATCAATGAAAATTATCGTCTGCTAAATTTGATTTCTGCAACAATTCCGAAATATATCTTAGTTTTTTAAATATTGTTTTGAAAATGTAATCAGGGTGAACAATGCCTGTAACGCTGTGAGATACATACTAAATCGGTGTCTCATCAGTTCTAAAACTGTTAACCCTTTCACCGCCTCAGGCGCCTACACGTATATGACATAGTGCTATACTACTCTGATATCGAACACTGAGGTGAAAATAACTTAATCGAGCATATAACTTTCGATAGAACTCTCTCATTCGTGAAATCCACTAGAAAACGTCCTATGCTTTCCACCGTGAATGAGCTGTTTTTCTGGGGGGAAATCGTATTACCGACAACAACTGACAAACGAGCAGCGATTAAAACAACATCGAAAACAAACTGTCGTATCAATCATAACTTTTGATTGAAATAGCATTTTGGCAAAATACTAAAAGTACAATACAATGCAGTTAATATGCTACACGCGTCATTCTTTCTGGAATTCAGATGAAAGAGTAAAAAATCAAACACATCGGACATGTATCTCGTGGAAAGGAAGGATAAATCATTTGAAAGACCGATACCTGTCGTATGCGATATTTTCGTCTGCACCTTTTGTCGTCTGATCACATATTTATATATTTCTTTAACTTTCTCTGGTAGATAAAGTACAATATGTGTAAAATAGCTTGGAGTTTGATCAGACGCCAAATTACTCGGCATCTGATTAAGCTCAAAGCTGTTTACAAAAAGTAAGTTCGAGTACGGTGTTTACGTAACGGCCTTCCCAAAGTTACATATTATGTAACAAAAGTAACTATAGGTTTTAAGGACGTAGCACATAATTGAATACAATCGAACCTCGTTATCTCGAACTCGATTAAGTCAATGTCACTCATTAATCGAAACTAAACTTTCAACCAAAACATAGAGTTTTGCTTTGTGAATTTGTTTCGAAGTTGACAGGGACTTTTTGATCAATTCGAATTATCCAAACTTCTAATTTAGTTCAAACCTCGGGTAATTCGAACTAATGACAATAGCTTTAAAAAATCTTAGACATATCGAGAATCAACTATACAATCTTTAACATTTATTCTTATGAAGTAAGAGCTCAGTGGTGAGTAATACCGACAAAATATTAAACAAAAAACTGTGATTTGCTAGTCACATCGCATACTTTATGATGCAGTCCAATATAATAATTATATTGATACTGGTAGCGGCATGATGCTCATTCAAACGTCAAGTCGACTGTTCTTACAAGAGAATGTGCCTAACTTTCATGACCACATTATGCTGTCAATAACGATACAATAGAGCATATGGATAAAAGCAAATTGAATGGATTTAACATAGAAGGTGATAACACGATATATTTTAAACACTAACGTTTTAAATGAGGCAAATAAATAGAAAATGCGATTGGATTAATTGGATTTAATTGAGGTTATCTTTGGTGCTCGTTTTTCTTGAAGGATCCAATTAGCAGTTCTACATTCAATGACAGACACTTATAACGAATTCTGTATAACGAATGTTTGCGTATCATAAAGTAAAAATAATCCCGCGAATTCTTCAATCTTTATTTATAACAATGGATAAGATTACAGCAAAATTAAGAAAAAGCCAAGTTAATCTTAGTTAACCCTGATATTTGTTATGACATTGTTCCACTTTATATACAAATATGCATGTAATAACACATTTCTGTATATTTATAACGCTTGTTTAATATGTCCACCCCCCCCCCATAATTAACATATTGATTTGTCATTAAAATGCCAATATATTTTCTGATTAATTTGGATAAAACACAAAATACCCTATGAACTGTCATACTGGAAACAGCTGATATACGCAACAGCTTGATAAAGCTTGCTCTTTAAAGTGGGTAATCCTGAACCATATTAAGACTAATGGCTCGTGTCAAAGTAAGACAGTTTAACCACTTGGCACGACGTCTAAAAGAAATATGTACACTGCAACTGCCCCACATAAGTATTTTGTAATCGACAAAACAAATGAAAATATATGTTTGTCTTCCATGAGAATTATAGCTGGCAGAAAGTACGACATGAAAGTCACACCGCGAACATACACAGTGACATGATATAGAACTCGAGATTCAAGGTGACACATTGATACTGTGCCAAAGCTTTGCCGTTGTTTATTCATTACCAACATGCACCTATGGTTTTTACTTCAATGCTCAAATACAAATGATGCAACATGCTTGATTAACCAAAATGTGAATAGCATAATGCGATATTTGTATAACTAAAATATTAAATGTTTCGAAATGCGACACAATTCAGAATCAATTAATAAATCAACCTTTATTCATTCGAATTCTTTGAATATATATATATATGTTTATATATGTTAAGAACGTCTAGCTAAAATCGTCAAACATTTACCTGTTTGTTAAATTTGGAGTATGCAAAACACATCTAAACGAAAGTAATTGGGTGTGTTGTAGTATTGCAGCCGACGTTTGGTAGCTGCAAAGTGTAGATGGTGTCTAATCAGGACTCACATTGTTTGCCACTGCGCCATATTTAGGTTTTTTTTATAAACTTCAAACAGATAAATCCGAATCAATTTGATAATTCAAAGTTGATTCATATTGTCGTAAATCACACATAGTGGTTTAACCATTGTACTGCCGATCTCGAATCACACTGTCTTGCAAACAGTACATACCAGAGCATATAGCTAGCTTTTTTACATAACGCGTCACTGGCTACATACCTTAAGATTAATACTTGCTTAGATAATTGATATCTTAAAAAAGCAACTATGTGTAAAAAGTCAGAAGGGGGCCAAGCAAAGGATGAATACACCAATATATGTGTCGGCAATTGTTTATGACCGAGTACTAAGACGTGTTTGCGTTAAGCAATTTTACATCCTCTTGAATACTTTAGGTCTGGCACAATAATTATCTCAAATACCAAGAAACGATAGTTTCTGAAATAATGTTGTAATAAACGTGAAAATTAGTAAATCAAAACATCTGTCAAAGAATATCGACTACACACGACAAAGTCGAGAAATGCTAGTGGAATATTTACATGCATCCTGTCACTCACTGTGTCAGACAAAGATGCATTATTTTCGATTATTGATAAGTTTCAGTACTGAAATGCACATTTAGTTATGAATTAATCGATTAAAATAATGCTCGTTTAAAATGCTGCCGTTTTCAAACACATATTGTAATCACGTGTTATTGTCTGTTCTGAGTATGTCTCGAACATGTATTAGTTAAATTTTATTTTTGATCGTGTAGGTGCAGATTCTAGTGATTTATCTACGAACACTATTTTCTGGATCAAAACCATTGCATTTTTCAGTAAAACATGATTGTAAGACCTTGCGTACTTTAATCTTCTCGTTTATAAAGTCAGCCTACATTATAAATGAAACATGTGAAGGATAGAGTATTGCCAAGTCTAAGAAAATAAATCAACATGTTTTTTCACCAATCATTGGCATTCTAGTGATAATATGTGCACACATTTCTTACACCATGTTTGTTTGATCTATTTTATCGAAGCTTTAACAATTGTGATGTTTGAATGTCAATAAAATTTGGAATTGGAATTGGTAAAAAGTGAAAATTTTGAATTTTTTGATTATTTAAAGGAAACCGCATTTCATTGTAAGTATCGTAATTGGAAAACTAACAATCTTTTACACTTACAAAAACTATTGGTTTAATGTATGATACATACTTCAAATTATCAACCTATGAAATAACCCTCATTCTGTCGTTTTTTTATATATTGCTACTTCTCTAACATAACTAAACCCATTAGCTTGAAACCGTATATCTTAAATATTTGATACCAGGTATCTGATAATCTAACCACAACATCATCTGTAAAATATAAACCACAGATAAGACATGCTTTATTGATATTATTCCGTTTAGCATTTTTATCAATCTAATTAACAATTATGGATGGATAAGATCCGAGAATCACTCAACAGAATAACAGAACTGAAGATGTTGTACTACCATAAATAACTGGCTTGGGATAATTGGGCATTTTTTTGTTTACTAAATTGCTTTCCCATAGCCGATATTGCAAATGCTATAAAAATCAAAGATTTAAAATATCAAAGCAATTGAAGAAAATAACTGCCGTAATTGTTAAACGATTTTCAAGGGGCGTATATTCAAATTAGGGAAAAAAGGTTACTGTTAAATGTTACATGACAAGATAACAAGATATTTATCTAAGTTTTAATTACTTCTTAATTCAATTATCCTTCGGGTATATTTTCAAGTAGTTCCAAAGCACATGTTTACTGGAAAATGCTCGTCTTTCTTAACGAGGAGGCTGTGTGCAGTAAATGAAACGAATGCCAAAACACTTTGTGGCAATAATCATTACAAACATACATTTCGGGAGTACTTGGAGTATGTTTATCTGCAGTCTTTAAGCAATCCAGCATTTAATATTGCACGTTTTGAAGGATAAATTGAATTCCTTTTTTTAATTAATAAAATCTTATAGAACAAACTTATAGCCCGAAAAATATTGGCAGAACAACAAAGCTTTCTAATCCTTCCTGTTTTACATCGCCAAGATATTGTGTAATTGTTAACAGTTAAACTGAACCCCTAACCTGCCGATCGTTATTCATTCAAAAGACCTATCAAATCGAGATCAGATTCCAAGTAAATCGGCGTCTCAACCGGATCCAAGAATAATAGTTTCGCAATTTGTATGCGAACATTTATTCGACGCCAATTTAATAAGGCGATATTTTGACGGCAGTATTACGGTCTTATTCATTCGCTCCAGCATTGTATAAAACATTTCATGTAATTGAAGAGTACACTTTGTTAAGCATATCATAAAATTGAATAATCCACATTTTCAAACATTTCATAACATCGCATATGTATATGATCTTCATGTTATGGGCCATACCCATATACATACATTTTATATACCGTAGTTGCATGATAAACAGGTATACATTTCACATAATTGAATGATGCACATGTATATGAATTTCATACTGCGGAATAATACACAAGTTAAACCATTTTACATAATATACTGATGAAAATGTATACTTATGTTATGTAATTGAATTCGTATCATAGTATATGATAAACTAACGTTATATAGAGGATCTTACATGAGTGCCCATTGATTAATGAAGCGGTCTGAACGACTTGGTTGACACTATACGAAACGAAACCTGTTGAGTTTCGTATCGTTTCGGACAACGAGTTCAGTACGTTTCAGAATTCTACGAGTATGAATACAGTCGAACTTCGTTAGCTCGATATTTCAGGTACTATTTTGATAAGCTTTAATTACCGAAAGTTAGAATTTCATTCGTACTCCCTGTAATTCAGACTTTTCAAAATAGTCCCTGAAACTTACACAACAAAATACATTTATCTTTTGGTCCACAAATAATTAGTTCGGCAAGCATAAATTCAAGCCAACCGGGCTCGACCTATCGAAGTTCGACTATGTTAGATTCTATTCATTACCCTACAACCCGCTAAATCAGCTCTGTTTGTGTTTACCTGGAACGACTTGGCCTACGGGAGTGGGAGTGGTGCATCAAGTTTTAATCCCACTGTTATACAACACTTCTACGCTTTAGGATATTGTGGTATATCAAATTCACTAGTGATGCTTTATTGCGGACTGTCCCGTCGCTCTTTTATTTAATGATGCATTAATACAATACGGGATACTAACCTTACCAAAGCTTTAATTTTGTAATTGAAAGTTGACATCTGGTTTCATTTATCATTTTAAAATATCCATTTCTCACTAGTGGATTAGGACACCAACATAAAAAGCGATGAATATAGATACGGCAGGTTGAAAGCTAAACCCAGTATTAGTACTGACCACATATTAACATACATTTAATATGTTAATATCTTTTATAACTATGATTCACAGCATCGTGTCATCGCATTTAGTCTCGAATATGGTATTATACACAGTAGACGTTAATTTTACATGCAAAATTAGTGATTTACATAATCATTTAAACAATTGACCGAATTAATACATTAATCTTAAGTAAAATTCGTGAATAGTGATCAGAATGTGGAATATGATTTACCTGTATTTAACACGACATCGGCAATTGACAAAAACGTATTTTACCGTACCTGGTTTGTAGCATATAAAAACATGATATCCACATGTATCAACTTGTTCAATGAACGTTGTAAGACACAACTTTAATCCGTTGTCGTAACATGCACTGCTGTGTAACTTTGTAATTAACCGATACCGTGCCACTGTGAACAGATTTAAGACTCCTGAGCTAGAGTTCGCTCGATATTTTCCACATCCAGTACTGCTCTCCAAACGTTAATTCTTTGCACTTCAATCACCTCGCAACTCTAATTCTCCATCATGTGTCTGTTCTGTTGGGCATTGTTTATTTCAAAATATGTAAGTCCAATAGCCTCGATCATACATCTCGTTTCCCCGTATTGTTTAGACTACTTTTGTTTTTTGCATCACTAGACGGTCGTATCCAAACTATTTGCATGTAATATACTATTGTACTCTATTAAAACAGAACTTTAAAGTCAATATTCTATACTCTCGAAAAGAATCGTTTGTTCCTTTGAACGATTAGCGATGTTATTTACCACAGAAGCCGTAGGTATGTAATTGAAAGAACAACGTTTCAAGGTACTTTAACGAAAGCGTGTAAGAATGACACGATGTTATAGCAATTAAACTAAGACTTACGAATCTTGGCAAGGGTAGCTAACTTAAATAATAAACAACTGTTGAATAGTATCTTCCAGTTTACTGCTAGATGAAATATGCCTTTTGTAAATACACAAGTAAGTATGATACTTCCATTGTTTTGATCCCAAAGTATTGGGTACGACTTTCGAGACAGGACAACGGTATTTAAACATTTTAGAACTTATAGTGTCGAAAAAGACATTTAAATTTTAGGCGCTGGTAAGATATCATATTTTCTGATTGGCACTTAATTCAGAATGCAAAATAACCTGTTGTAGAAAGAAAGAAAATGGCTATTTTATCAGTGACATAAAGGCTAATAAAAGATGAGAAGATACAGTGCAATAACGTTATATAATTGTAAGGTTTTCATTTCCATATGAATACTGCCATGAGAGCTACTGCAACGACCACGGTATCCAGCAGAGTCAAAATGGTCACCATTGACCATTGTCTATGTGTTTATTTCAAATAACTTATCGTAAGATTTGACCGTGTCGTATATTGCTTGCTTTCTCCTAGGGGATACCTCTATTTGATTACTCTTAACCTGTTGCTGCCTTCCCGAGGAGATATGTTTTGTCTACTGACAACACTTATTATGATTGTTTCCTTTACATGTATACAAGAGCTCCCCGTAGCTGGTGGGACAAGAGAGGATATCAGATAGTAGCAAATAGAATACGATGGTTGTCACACGTACGCCTGTCTAAGCAGTGATAGGGGTGTCAAATTCTTCCTCATACTTCAAGATGCATAGCTAAAACAGATTCATGTTTACATATAGCAATGAAAAGCTTAAATCGAGTGTTCATATGAACATAGCAATGAATTGTTTAAAACGACTGATATATACATAGCAATGAGTAGTTTTAACTGACTGATATATACATAGCAATGAATAGTTAAAACTGACTGACATGCGTTCAGTAGTAACGCTTCAATTGTCTTATGCCAACTACACGCACATTAATTAAAACCTCCCTTATTATAATTTGCATATAAGCACACACAGTCTTCTGTATTAAGTGATCATACATATAATTGGTGTATTTGTTTTGCATTTATGACAGGTAACCGTTTTCCTTTCAACCTGCAGTTAGCATTTACCTGTTTGTAACGGTAACATGCTTCCTAATTATATAGTTGTTAAATACAGCTTTTACGGTAAGTGGTGTATTGAAGACAACTACGACCTAGAACTGAACTTGTGTCGGTTTTCTTTGTAACCTGACTCTCCTCCTTTCATACAGGTGCTTTCATTTAGAGGAGGACAATTAAAGAACTAGTTGTTAGTTTCAATCCCATATATAGTGGATCGTGGATACCCTACCACCTCCCTTAACCCCCATTAATCTTTCAGGTCTTTCTTCCCGTATAAAGCCCTCACAAATTATAAGAGTTATTCAAAGCTATACAATGCCAATCTTCATAACCGATTTTGTAAGATTAATTCATACTAACATTTTATTGTTGTTAACACTATATATATTAGCAAAAATGCAATTAGCACGAAAAAACAACTGTCCGAAAAGAAATGAACAACTCGGAAATACTTTTATTCTTGCTACATAACGGATAGTCCCTCAATATGCCATTCGGCAGGAAATTAAGACTAAAACTCCTTACGGACATTCAGATATATAAGATCTTACACGAGTTGTCGTTTGAGATAAGCTTTTCTTAAACGAGTCTAGAAAAAAATGTTATTAAGC
>JAULCE010156645.1:0-19524 GCA_032359355.1 Macoma nasuta | reverse complement strand
TATACGAATTTAAGGGTTTCGAAAAAGCTAAGGCTTATTGTATTATTTTTTGTTATTTATTTCGTTAAAGTTTTTGATACAAAATCAATTACAACCGGCAATTTTAAATTTGGCGGCGAAAGGTTTGTCTTGAAATATGTTAACCCTTTCACTGCCGGTCTCGCCATAATGCGCCGTTGAAAATAGTGCAGTCCAAGATCTGACGCCGCCTTATAAGGCGGCGTAGGATCTTACACTTCACTATTTTGCAACAAAGTTTAGTCCCGTTTTAACAGTTTCGGAATATACCAAAACTATTAATCTTTCCTGTGATTTATTTCGTTAAAACCTTTTAACTTTAAGTCCCAAGCGATAATTTTAAATTTGGCACCGAAAGGGTTAAGTTGAAATAAAGAAGATTTTTAACTAATGCAACGTCGCGATGTAACTCATGTTATGTTAATTATACACGTATTGTGTTTGAAAACCAGTCGCCGATTTCTCTAACATTATGCTAGCGTAGGACCCGATTGCTTGCTACTGATTAGAAATATTAGCTTTTTGTTTTGGTCCAATATTAATAAAATGATCTGATTAGGCGGCTGATTCTCAAATAACATCTTATCTCAAAATTTATATTAACAACCTCCTAATATTTTGGCGCAATAGGTGACAAAACACCTTTTTATATCGGTGTACAATATAGACCCGCTTAAACACATTGTCTACTTTTATTGTCCGAACGTTAATGCAACAGAACGAATAATCTGAACACTACAGTTCCTACCATGGTACTTAATTTACGTACAATATCTAAAATAGACATTAGCTTATGTCATTAAGTTACAGACGCCTATGTAAACTTTCCTTGAAATGTATTTTCGTACAAAAGCGGTCTTTTAGACATGAAAAACAAAGAGCTAAGGCGTGGTACTTTATTTGCTAAGTGTTTTTAACAATATGTAAGCAACTTAAAAACAGTGGGTTTCATTGCTTTGACAATGCACTAAATACCCTTTACAATATTGTCACAACGTATGCCCTTTAACATTTACTGTGTACAATTAAGCATCGAATAAAGTAATCGAAAACCTAGAACTTTCCAGGAGTGTTTGGCATTATTTGATTTTATGACGATTTGTTGTCTTGACGGCACTACGAGAGGCTACTGTATGTGGCAATACCGTATATATTAGGCTGTAGTTGTTATTCACACCTCCAGCTTGTTTGTAAAAAGCATCGATATCATTTGTGACGACAACTTTAGACTTACTTTCGATGTTCTTCTACAAAGACCTGTGTGCATCATTTTCAATTGAGCACATTCGTGTTGTTTTGAAAGAATCAACAACATGTATTACTGCAGATGTCAATTATGATTATTTAGAACCAACAACGTTTAAGTACGCTGCTCATTCAAAGCATAATATCGAGGATCGGTCCAAAGCTATTTGTTACGAAGAGAAAACGTCGAAGTGTAGTTTCAGATTACTCTTACAGGAATTGTGAATTCAGGATCGAATACTTAGACATCATATATATATATACATAATATATATATATGTATATATATATTACAGTGAATATGCGTAACCAGACTTTTCATGAAATCCGCAAAAAGCAGGTAATACGTATAATTTCCGAATCAGCCAGTGATTACGTGTATTTCCTAAAATGCACTTGCGGTTACACGTAATCACTGTTTCTTTTCCTTTTTTACACATATTTCCAGACCCGATAAATATAGCTTTCAGATGCAGTTTTCACTCAGCGGCATGATCATTGTTAAAGCATTATAGGCACAGGTTACAACTAAGCTGTGTCATTATATAGAACTGCTCACTGCAAAAAAATAGCATTTTGAAGCATAAAAGCGGATCGGGTTCTTTTCAATAAGTAATTGCAATTAGGGTTAATGTATTGATTCTCAAAACTTAACCCCATTTTAGCGTAGGAACCAGGGCATTTAAAGAGGTTATATTATGATTATTTAGTGGCCTCTTGAGTGCGACTTAAACGTGCTGTATAAAAATCAAAATATGTGTCTAGTCAATGTTTTAAATGTCGACGGGTGTAAAAATTGTTGAACAAATCTTATACTCGATTTGTTTTATTTTTCATTACTTTTTAAAAAGAAATATTATATATTCAAAAAAATCATTTTAAACATAGTCAGGAAATATGTTTTATATTGCATTTCTTTTCAGTGATTTCATGTAATCCCTAAATTTGCTAGGGACAACATGTAATCCTGATTACACTTTTCACTGAAACATATACAAAGACCACAACCGAAGTTATCTTGCAATAGCTTGAAAGTTTACCCAGCTTACATAAATCGAAGAGCATTTACCGTTTTTTAGTATGGGACTAATGAACACACTCCCCGCTCATCGACAAACCGAACAGCAACGGGTGAAAGAGTTGCTCTGAAAAAGTACAGAAGTGGAGGGCAAAAGAATTCGTATTTCTCTGGTTTAAGTTTGCAAACACAACACAATTTTGTCGCATTATGGAGACACTATTTTTAAGATTTCTTTTTCTGAAATATCATGGAAAGGTGATTTTGACAACAACCCGGTGACTGCGTGGTGACGCCGTGGCTTCCTCATGAACAGTGTCGTGATATCTAACAAATCGAAGGCATGTCGGAGAGGCAAATCGAAAGGATGCTTGGATTTGTCATTAACAAAGTGGACAATGATCTGAAGTTAATCCAATTATTTCCTTTCAGATAACAGAAATTGGAAAAATAGTGTTGAAATAATTTTAGGCACAACTAATATTGATGTTGTTTGTATTTTTTTTGCAACGCAACAGTCGGAAAACTATTCTACGTTGTCATTTCGATATCAAGTATAGGTTTATGAAGTGGGCAATATGTCTAAGTATCCTCAATTGTTTCATTATAGCCCGGTTTGGTCAGTTGGGTAAGTGTCTTGACATTGTTTTGACATTTTGGTAGAAGTAACGTTCTGGCGTGGGTTAGCATCCAACAAGACCCACATTTTTTGTTCAATACCCACTACTGAGTGTTTTAGCAGTATATGACTATAGTAGATTTATGTTCATATTAATGTTATCAATATGAACAATTCACACACATGATGGCCATGAACTCTGCATGCTCAATTCTTGAAATTGATCATAAGGCGGAGTTAAATCAATGAAAAACGTAAAGTTATCTGAGAGAGATAGGAACCTCGGGAAACAAATTTTCAAATTTTGACTTAACCTTCTAATATCCAGTTGTAAAAATTTTTAGTGGCAAAATAATTTACTTTTCTCATCGATTTATCTCTTGAATTATTGTTTTTTTTTGTTTTCAGAGCATACTTCCTTGGCTGTAAGCCCCTTGCTGACAGCACTTTCAATGCTTTGATTAAAATATGAAGGCATTTAAGATAGCATCTAAAAGCCCTATGAGAAATTGAGCATTTTTGGTAAAGTTGCTGCTATGTTTTTGAAAGAATTTAAAACTGGCAGTTTGGTTTTCCTAGATATACCTTCGGTACTTCTTTTGTGGGATGGTCTAAGATTACTCATACTTTATAAGGTTAATGTATATATAAATATTTGAACAATAAACCACGTCGTATACGTACATTTACCCATTCTTTCACAAACATTTTAGGACTTATCCACAAGGAAAGGAATTGATTAAAAAGATGTTTATCTTGGCAAACGACAATTTCTATTATTTAAAATTTGAATTAAAAGTATTTAAGGAAATTCAGCATTTTCTACTTACATCCACTTCCTACCATATTTGCAATAGTCATTTCCTACAGATGTGTCAAAAAACTCTTCAATGGAGTAAATGGTTTAGTATATCTTTGTTCACTTTACATATCTATAAACCCATCGATAACGATTTAATCATTAAACGACAACTATAAAACATAACGTAATATGGTTTCTTTTTGTGCACATTTTTAACGTTGTGAAATCGATGAATACATCTGGAATGGTAGTATTAAAAGGGTTTACCTTTCAAATCCTTCACACCATCTCTTTTGAGAAACATCAATAACCAGTAAATATCGTATAAAAAAAGAGTGTTCACTCTACTTAATGATCTTAGCCAGGTCCTCCACACGCTATTTTAAGACTTATCCACAAAGAAAAAATGTGGTGAAAAAATTGAACATCTAGACAAACGAAATTATTCAAAGCGAAGCGCATCAAAATCATTGTATAAAATGTAACATTTCCTTTGTAAGAGCAAATATTTCATATCCTACAATGTTTTCAATAGCAATCAGTTACATGGGGGGGTGAAATTTGCTTCTGTTGAGGAAAGGGTTAAACCTCTGAATTTGAATTGGAATAACAAATCATTGTGTCACCCATACATTCAAGTACGCCTAGATATCAATCTATCCATGATATTCAAAATATTCAAAATACACCCAATAAATTGTTCAATGAATCAGATATCAATAGTTGTCTACATAGGAAAATCAAGATTAGTGACGTGTATTCGGGAATATTGTAAGGGTAATTTCCACAGTATCTAATCTGGACTTGTTCATATCAAGACAAAACATATATGCAAAATTCAAAGAGAAAATGAAAAGAAGTGTCAAATGACTATTTATTACGATAACATTTATCTTGGCCGTTTTATTTTCTGTTCAAACAGAGCACATGTAAAACATTGTTATTAAACCAATATTTTTTATTGTTCACTACCATATTCAATTACATCTCGTCAATGTGATAGCTGTAAATGTTTTACAAGCCGTACAGCCGATGTAAAATATAGATGTATTTAGATAAAACTAACTCGTTGGAATAGAGAATATTTTAACAGAATTTAACTGATGACACATCCATGGAATATCATTTTAATGACACTCACATAGGCCACCGAGCGTCAATTATATGCATCAAGATGTTCCTTGATATGTTTCATTTCATAAACGACAAAATGTGCATTAAATAGTGTACATGGTGATCAAATATGAAGTTCGTGTACCCCGTTAACAATTTGACACTAATATATCATACTGTCTAAGATTATATTAAGTTTATAAATGGAGAAAGCTCGAATATATTTGAGTTTTTAAGGCAAGGTTGAGAATGACATTAACATGTTTTCTACACCTTTAGATTCGCCTTGAATTAACAATTGTGTTGTATCTGACCTTCCAAATTGAGCACTACACTTGAAAAAATGACACATTATGTCGTGACAAAGTTTCCGGATTTACAAGCATAGTATGCACCTACACAAAATGATAACTGACCGGCAATATCACGGCGTGTTACAGCAGTCTTATTTTATTTGGTTATCATATCTTGTCAGATGTTCAATACTGATTTACAAACATTCCCCATATTCTATAAGAATTTAATTAATAATTCACTAATTTTCTTAAGACTAAGATGATAGTTTCTTAGTTATATTACAGTATTTACTTGAAGAAAGGTAGATAATAAGTTTATGTCGAATTTACCTCGTGATCTATATATTCTTAAAGTTGAGATTGTGGTCAGATGCATGCCATACATGTTTAGCATAGGTTTTGGCAATTCTAACTCTTATTTCACTATTTACGAATGTAGCCATTTTTTCAAACAGAATTCAGATTGATTTACACTTTGTCAATTTGTTTTACAATATTCAATAGAATCGGATAAGTTTCAAACGGAAGCTGATGAGACTCTGAGCAGATGATATTGTTTTTGGCGGAATACGTGGTTCATTTTTTCTTGGCGTCATGGTATATTGTGCTTTATGAGCCCAGGGACCCTAGACGCCACTAAATTTAAACACTGATATCAAATAGGCAAGCAGGCACGAAAACATTGATATAACTGACATATGGGTTAAATTAGACACTATTCTAGTAAACAGGAGAAAATCAAATATATTTTCTTCATTGATATTTTTGGTAGGTTTCGATACAAGGAAAGCTTGCTTTACGTCAACCTTGTGAAGAAAGCAACCTCCGGAAAAGGCGACGCAATCTCGCTTCTAAACACATTAAATACAACTTCTCCGGAAATACTATATGTAGCCCTAAATATAGCCTTAGCCCTTAGCCTAGTTTTCACGATAATGGTGATCATTCATACAGCTTAGATCCAGATCAAGCGCTGAGTAAAATGGCTGTTGATCTTAATAAAGCTGTTTGCCGCTCAGACTTTTTTACAAAAACGTGAAGTAGACGATATTTTGACAACAATTTCCGTGGCAGGATATGGGTTAACGTTTTCAATATCATGTGATCCGAAAACTAAATATATCTCACATTTTATTTTATGAATGACAAGAGATTTGAACATGAAGCTATGCATGCATTTGGGCAGACAGCATTAGCCTATTCGTTCTTAACAAAGAAGCAATTCGCTTCGGGCAATTGCTCTCAATTGTACATGGAAATTGCATGCTTCTATCGATTACGTGTAGTACATTTTCCGTCTAATAGCTTCCCAACACCTAAGCAACTGCTGATAATATGTCTTAATGTTATTAGTTTAACACATATACGTGATGCTGTACATTGTGGGCTTCCCAAGTTAGTGTCGCAGCTAATGTCATTCAAATAAGATATCGTCGATGTCGTTAAAACGGGGCAAAGGCCGGATATGTGTTCTCGTTGGCAAAGCTACACATAATATCCAAGGTGAATTGTAGGGACAATAAATTGCTACAAATAAAAAGCAATAAAATAAAGATAAGATCCAACCCCCTAACTTTCAATGGAATATATTTCAATGGAAATGCTTTAATATAATCCGGCGTGAACAATAAGGGGCCTCCTTGGCCGAGAGGTTATAGTCTCGGACTTGCAACCTCATGCCTTCTTACCGCCAAGGGCTCGATCCTCGCCATGGGTGAAAATCTTAGTGAGAAAGCCTTCCGCCTGATTAGAGGTAGGTCGGTGGTTCTACCCAGTATCTCATCTGTGAAACTCAGACGGATTTCCTTCACGAGTAATTAGACGCGCGTCGCCAAATGACTTAAATGTTGTTGCAGCGACGTAAAACACAAGTAAAACAAACAAAATAAACAATAAGCTAAGATAAGTCAACGTTGTTTAAAGAGGTATTTTTTAAAAATCAAAATGTTTCGTATTTTTATTAAAATTCATCATCTGTTAGGTTCTATTTTTGGTTATATAGCAGAAGGAAAAACAACATAACAAATTTCTGAAAACTGCTGCAGAACATTATTAACTCTGATTCTTACATGATAACACCTTCCTCCATATAAACACATATGTGCTGTTTTTACAAACGGTGTAGACTCAGCTCAGTCACCTAGCTCTATATGAATTGTCGTATGATCTAAGTATAGGTTGTTTGTCGGTCTTCACTAGTATATTTGTTGTAAAACAAATTGTTTTCTATGCATGCTTAAAATAAACAATAGTCAATTAAAGCTTCAAAGGGATTGAGTCATATCATAAACCGTCTTGCGGTAAAGAGTTACTTTCGTTTAGCGTGTCCTCTGACTCTCCCTGTTATATTCATGCGTCTAGTGAACCATCATATACTTTATTTTACTGATACCATCTACTTTTGGCATATTTATTTTACACGGAATCGCATTAGTGCCAGCCCGGCATTGTTTTTTAATTAAGCACGCAAGTACAACTGAGATTTTTTGCGCTTATAGCTAATTTGTCTCGTTTTTCATTCATTTGAATACGTGAACGATAATGTGGCGCCCAAACGTGTCTGTATGTTTGTTTACTTGCCGTGAATTAAACCATTAACTATCATGTTCCGTCTGAAGATGAGGAATGTCTAGTTTGCTTATCAGAGAATATCATACACCATCACGCAATGATAAAAATAAACTGAAAAACATAAAAGAAGGAAACTTGCATTGCTACCGTATCAATCTTACCTTGAAATAATAGGCATGGTGTGATGAGGACACGGGAATTCAAGGCATTTAGGGGAAGATTAAACATCAAGACTTTGAACACTATTCAAATAAAACAGTGCTGTTATCTTTATCGCCCTGTTTAAAATATCATCTGATGCCCCTAATCCTTTACTTTACAGAAGAGCTTTTTGACGCCTCTGCGTAGCAAACTTTTGAAAACATTACGGAAAATGGAGCATTTGCTCATCGTTAGCAAATGCTTCACTTCTCACGATATTTTCAAAGTGGAAATTGTCCATGCTCTTAGATATGCATTTTCATCAGATTCATTCCTATTAGTTAGGTCTCAATAACAAGTGGAGAAAAACGTGATGTCGTCTTAAGCACCCAGTGTAAAATATCATCATAAGCAAAAACTTAACTCGACTGTACAAAACGACCTGTACATGTCTCATGATTGCAGCTTACACTTTAAATATATGATCTTTAAAGTTTATGAAATTTTGAGAAATTCTTACACATTAATTACATGTACATGAAAACAAATGCATGATTGTAAACCCATCACATAATGAACATTAGGTGCAAGCACTAAATCGTAAATGTTACGGAAATGTGCACACCTACGCGTAATCGTAAAGTCATACAGTAAACACTTAAATTATCCTGGGGGACTCACAATTGTTCGGTCTTGTTGGAACTTGAGAATGTCACGATGCTTATATTGCATGTGGCGCAGACAGTACATCCAACAATAGGATAATAAACAGGACGTAGCCTACACTTAATCTGCAGGACCGTGCAAATGCTCATTATTTTGTATTTTTTGTGCCAAAGAGGAAATTATGTCTAACATGTTGTTATTTCTGCTAAATTATGTGACATAAACTGACAGCACAAACTTTAAGGTTCGTTTCATAAGAAATTGGCAGTCAGATTGTGTTAGAATTTGGAAAAGTATATATTTTTGAAATCATGTCATAATTTTAAGTGACAGTATCGCGTGCAGCAGATAAAAGCTTCAGGTCTAATTGATACTGGTGAAAAGTAAGCAGCTGGTGAAAACAAGGAGACGAAAATAGCTTGGCACTATGGTTTTATTATTGACAAAACATTCATCGAGCCTCAAAGCGCAGCCATACCTCGTTATCTCAAACTCTGCTAGGTAGACTTCTGACTTGACTTCCCATAATCGAATTTATTTGGATGTTAGGTTACTCCAAACATATAAAAATAGCTCCGCCAACATCTAAATCATGAATACCCATTGAATTGTTTCCCCATATTGAGAGAGCGTATTAAGCCAATTTCTACTAAAATACAAAAAGTTCGAGTACATATTTCTAAAGACCATTATCGACATACTCATCCTCTACTCCACATAATGTTTGAAGCAGATGACTACTGAAACATTGCGGGAAATGGACAATCTGATCATACTGAGTGAATGCTCCTCTTGCTGTCAGATCCAAAGATCAGATGGTCCCCGTAGCCTAATGGTAACATAATTATTTTAATACGCAAGCAACGCTGGATCTATTCCCACTACCGCCTTTTTCAGTTATCTACAACTTTTTCTATGAGTTTTCAGCAGTTTCTGCTGCCAATTATTGCTTATTTTCTTGAAAAGTTGCTGCGTAAAAAACAGAACTGTTGACATTAATGTACATGTATAAATAACACGTAATCAAATTACACGTTATATTTATCAGACAAAACATTATGCCCAGATGTTGGTTTACTTACAAACTTTTAAAAGCAACGATCCTCTTTGATGTTTACATCAATGTCTGTAGTGACTAGCGCGGGAACGTGCACTCATATTTAACTTGATGTAGGTAGGTGCGTTTCGTGCGTTCTAAGAAAAAAGTGGAAGCTAAGCCTTTTAACAATCCCAAGACACGGCGGCTTATCAAAACTGCTTGAATTAAAAACATGTTAAAATTTTAACTGAAAACTAAAAGCTAAATCAAATGTATGTTAGGTCTGTTAGGAACACGGCGGCCATGTTAATTTGTGGTGAGTTATGCGTACGGCGGCCGTGGCCCAAACATACAACAGACTCGGTGGTTGTGCGAATAGCAAGCCATATTTGAAAGCCTTTCGAGTCTCTTGCTATTTAGGGCCTCGGCCGCCATGCGAAAAACAGACTCGGTCATTCATAATATACATTTCGCATGGATTGATAAAAAAATATTTCAGTCTTCAAAAGCAGATGGAGTAAATATTAAATGATATACAGTGCAATGATTGCGTCTGTCTTGATACCGACAAGTCAATAGTTTATAGAGCGAAGACACTCAACGTGGAACGTCTAGACGATAAGTATTCCTGTGTTATTATGTTCCTGACATATTTAATTGGACTGGTAGTTTTCGCCGGTGATTAGGTCAAACCAACAAACAGATATGCAGGTCAGTGATTTTATGATTTTCGATAACCATTATTGGTTCCGAGTTGGGGTCTCAAACTCGAACTTTGACGAGGATCTATAACCAAACCTCTCAAATCCGGATCTGTATGGCAAAACGAACCATGCAGAAGAATGCAATTTTCTTCGACAGATCTAGGATATCGTTAAACTAAAGGCAAAAGATCTGACAGGGCCACGCATAATTCTAAAATATAGTTTGGTAGATATTTAGTTTGGTAGATAATTTAAATCAAATATGAATACTTTATTGGACAAAATAATGCTAAACAAATGAAATCATGTTTTAAGATCTTTAGCCATTCGAAGTATATGTATTTATTTTTATAATTAGATATCTGATAAAACAATTACGGTTTACGTTATGTGTAAAAAATATATTGCCAACATGTTTCAAAAGAGACGTAAGCGTGAGTTTGCATGGAAATGACGTCAATATTTTAAGCACATTGATGAAAAAGACATTCTAGCTGTAGGTTCTTCATTTATAACGATTTTGATAGACTTTTTAATTAAGTATGCAAACCTGAGTTGTTTTAACGGCCACCATGTCAGTCAATACGAAGTGTTTTGATCCGTTGATCACAACGACTCACAACGATTAGCCTTGATTTGCATTGTGTTAGTTAATTACAAACAGGAAATAGTACAATTGTAGCTGTGCATTCTGTCTGTCCATACTCTTTTATATAAATTCCAATTACCTGGATTCGAATTGAATAGAAATAGTCCATATCACTTCAATGCGTACCCACAATGAACAACCGATGTATTTGGTTCAAAGTATGTTACGATTGAAACATCAGTACTTCTTAACCGAGTTCGTTTGTACGATATTCTACTGTACAAACTGTACGCGTTTAACCACTGTTCTACCATCGTATAAATCGAATAGTAAATGGTTGAAGTAATGACGTTATTTTCGACCTTTTAACCCCTACACAAAAAACACAAGACCGACACTGCTCACGACCGTGCTTGATGTAATAACAACAACAACACGCATGGCGGAGGGAAAAAATTGGAGCCTGGGATCCGATACACGGGCATCATTCAGAACATAAATGTTCCCTACTTGTGTCGGAATGATTTAAAATATCATATTTTACACAAATAGACTGAGAAACATATATGTTTCGTTGTTTGTGTGTTTTTTTGTTCAAAACACGATGTATCTAGGGTCACCTTTGTTATTTGTTCATATATCACCGATAAGGCAATGAACGTAACCATAGTTGTTGTTGTTGGTAAACCATGGTTCAAAACCACATACTTCGATTTAACTTTTAACTGCGCATGCGTGGGGCGCACTATGACGTATTAACCATTCTATCCTACCATCTTTATTTTAAATAAACGAAGTACCCCTTCTTTATCACTATTGAGAATCAATTGTATATTTTAAAATTTGCAAGAAATTTGCATTTACATTTATTTCTCATTAGCTTTGCTATGTGGTTTATTTCTCAAAATTGGTGCCTTGACTATTTATATCAGAAATGCCGTATTACAAAAGGAATGTGTTTCGAATTTTCGTAGCCTTATTCTTTGAAACGCTGGCAGTCTATTCCAGTAGACATTTCCATGAAATAGTTTCTCTTTCATGTTTTATATTTCTAACCTCGTCAACAGTATTGTTTAAACAGTTTGGATGTGGGTCAGCTGCTGAATATTTAGGTATAATTTTTTACTAATTTCGAAGCAAATTAGGCAAGGTTTTAGCTTTTTCACCGCCATAGGCGACTTAAATCCACATTGCAAAATAGTGAAGTCCCAGATCAGATGCCGCCTTAGAAGGCGGCGTCTGATCAGGTACTCCACTTTTTTGCAAAACATATATTTCGAATTTAAGGGTTTTTGAATAGCCAAGGCTTATTGTATTATTTGTGTAATTTATTTCGTTAAAGTTTTTGATACAAAACCAATACAACTGACAATCTTAAATTTGGCGGCGAAAGGTTTAATAAGCAAGCATGCGACATTTTAAGCACACGACAATTTCAGCGGCAGAATAAGGGTTCAATTAAAGATCAAATGCCAGGAGGCAAGAACGTTGTCTTGAAATATGTTAGCTCTTTAACTGCCGGAGTCGCCTGAATGCGTCGTTGAAAATAGTGCAGTACAAAATTCTGATGACGCCTTATAAGGCAGAGTCTGATCTTAGACTTCACTACTTTGCAACCAATTTTAGTCCCGTGTTAACAGTTTCGGAATATGAAAAATATATGTAATCTTTTCTGTGATTTATTTAGTTAAAATATTTTATCTTTAAGTAGTCCTAAGTAATGATTTTAAATTTGGCGCCGAAAGGGTTAAGTTGAAATAAAAAAGATTTTAATCTCATGCAACAACAGGATGTAACTCTCTTGCCATTTTATCATTTTATATAAATTATACACCTATTTAGTTTGAAAACCCAAATCAGTCGCAATTTCTCCAATATTATGGTTGCGTAGGGCCCGACTGCTTGCAACTCATTAGAGTTATCAGCTTTTTCTTTTGGTCCAGTAATAATAAAATGATCTGAATAGGCGGCTGGGGCCGTTTCACAAAGCTTCATAGTAAAATCTTAAACTTAAGTGAAAATTTCAAAAGTAGATTTCTCTTTATCTAAAAAGGATACTTCATTTATCTTTGTTTTTCACAAGCATGCAAAGATTCATTAAAATAAAATAGAAAAACAAATTGGGAATCTGCATTTGAAATTTTCACATAAGTTTAAAATTTTACTATGAAGCGTTGTGAAACGGCCCCCTGGTTCTCAAATAACATCTTGTCTAAAAAGTGTCTGTTTACAACCTCCTATTATTTAGGCGCAATAGGTGACAAAATCACCTTAATATATCGGTGTACAATATAATATTATATCCGTTTAAACGCACTGTCTTCTTTCATTGTCCGAACGATAAGGCAACAGAACGAAGAATCTTAATAATAAATTTCCTAGCATCTACCATGGTATTTAATTTTGGTACAGTATCTAAAAGAATTACAATAGCTTATGTTAATTAGTTGCAGACGCCTATGTAAACTTTCTTTAAAATGTATTTTCGCACAAAAGCGATATTTTAGACATGATTAACGAAGAACTAAGGCTTGAAGAGTGGTACTTTATTTGCACAGTTCTTTGAACAATATGTAAGTAAACAACTTAAAAACATTGAGTTTCATTGCACTAAATACCCTTTACAATATTGTCACAACGTATGCCCTTTAACATTTACTGTGTACAATTAAGCATCGACTAAAGTAATCGAAAACCTAGTACTTTCCAGGAGTGTTTGGCATTATCAGATTTTTATGAGGATTTGCTGTCTTTACAGCAATACGAGATGATATTTTATGTGGCAATACCGTATATGCTAGGCTGTAGTTGTAATACACACCTTCAGCTTGTTTGTAAAAAGCATCGATATCATTTGTGACGACAACTTTAGCCATACTTTCGATGTTCTTCTACAAAGACACGTGTGCATTTTTTTGAATTGAGCACATTCGTGTTGTTTTGAAAGAATCAACAATATGTATTATTGCAGATGTGAATTAATGTATAATTAGAACCAAATACGTTTAAAGGCAGGTTTTACCTCAAAAATACGATTTTGTCTTGGTTTTTTGCAATACAAACAATGTGCTGATTCGTTAATATAGAACCTAAAAGAATGTCTCGTGAAATAAAAATGACAAAACAGTTACATTTATCAGTGATTAGATTGATTGAAGTGAACGATGTTTTGTTTATTATCTGGGGCGAAGTGCCCCGAATCTTTTCCGGTCGCTCTCGTGAGCCGTCCAGACTGTCGATAATTTGCTTAAGCATGCCCACAAAGGTAAAACAGGCATTTCGGTACACCTCGGTGTAACCAAATATGTATCGCTTTTAGTATATACAATCCAATTGAATGATAATAAACATAGAAGAAGTTGGCCGTGGTAGTAGAGGGGTTGTACATTTTTAGAACTTTTTGGAGGAGTGGAGGTTCAAATCTCACTCATAACTAAAGTTTGTTTTAAGAAAAAGAACTATATAATTTTGCATATGTACAAATGCATGAAATCGTCGTGTTTTGTACGTATCGTATTTATCGTAAGATAACTTAGATTAATTAAACTAGTTTTTTTGCATTGGTTACGAATTGAACAGGGGGACAATGTATTACTATAGGGATTTGCGTGCAATGTAGCTTCATTCTATAGACGTAAAAAGCAGCTGGACTGCAGATTTCGAGGAACAATTGACGGTGGATTCTGAGACAGACAACGATACCTAAGCTGACACTGTCAGTGAAGGAATTGACATTGTTTACTTTTGCATCTAGTGTTACTTAAAACAATAGCATGTACCTAATACCAATTATGAATGATTGTTTTAGAGAAAAGAACAAACATGAAGAGAAAAAATCGCATTTAAATCTGCTCTGTTTTTTATCGCAGGTACAAATATTTATTTGCTCACAATGAGATTCGAACCAACGCGGAGGAAAATGAAAGGCGTTGCAGTCATCAACAACAAAAATTTCTGTATTCTTGTAGCAATATTGGTACATACATATATAGGCACATTAATATTCATATCACGTGACCTTCCGATGCTTAGTCGAGGGTTTCCGAGCTTGAATCCGTAACTTGTTATGTATAATGAGTCCTCAGGTTCAAGCAATACTTGCAAAACCTAATCCAGTTCAAAATTTGCGGTGTCCCCTAGCCTTGATAACTCTCAACCATAAGCATGCCAAGCGTATGCCTGCATACTTGTGCATATTAAGAAATGAGCAAACTCAAATGTCGAATTGTAAATTGAAAAATGTGTTGGCCTTGATCAGGCACTGCCAATATAAAGTGACTTACCAGGACTTCCACAACACTAGTAGTTACTTTTTGGCTGTCTATTAGCTCCCACAACTGCACGACTCATAATAACTATGTTACTTTATTGTTTACAACCATATTATTGTTACCATGGCCTTTTTTATTATTATTACTCACCATGCAATTTGGTGGAAGCAACAATGCGGCTGCAGATCAGTTGTGTCTTTTTGTTTTCTAAAAGCAGACTGAGCTGAAACCCCACCGTTGGATCCCTACAGTATCAAAAACTTTAACTGCTTGAGATAAACCTTACAAAACCAGGGAAAAAACATTCTGAATCTACTTGCACGTTGCAATATTATTTACAGACCTAGTAAACCAAATGGAAGTGTCCAAGATTTAACCAACATTCCTTAAATCAAATATGTAACCATCACTTTACCTGAACAATTGATGTGTATGATCTGACCTGTCTCATTTTTCTGCAATCGACAAACAACTGAATCCCATTTTACCCCAGAAATAAATACATTCCGGAATGATAATATATAAGTGGTTTACCTTTCAAAACCTTCACACCATCTCTCTTGAGAAACATCAATTATCAGTAAATCCCGTATAAAAATAAAGTGTATTCACTCTACTTTATTATCTTAGCCCGGTCCCCCGCACGCTATTTGAAGACTTATCCACAAAGAAAGAATCTGGTGAAAAAAATTGAAAATCTAGTCTTACGAAACCATTAAAATCGGCGCGTATCAAAATCAGTGTATAAAATGATACATTTCCTTTGTACGAGCACATGCTTCATTTCCTACAATGTTTTCAATAGCAATCAGTTACAGGGGCGATGAAATTCGCTTATGTTGAGGAAAGTGTTAATTGGAATAACAAATCATTATGTCACCCATAAATTTAATTATGTCTAGATATCCATCTATCCATGATATTGAAAATACTTTGTCAATATAGTGTTTCTTAATGCATAATGACACCCAATAAATTGTTCAATGAATCCGATACCAAGAGTTGTCAATACATAGGAAAATCAAGATTATTTACGTGTGTTCGTAAATATTGTTAGGGTAATTTCTACAGTATTAAAACTGGACTTGTTCATATTAAGACAAAACATATATGCAAAATACAAAGAGAAAATAAAATAAATTTCCAATGACTCGTTTTATTACGATAACATTTATCTTGGCCATGCTATGTTCTGTTCAAACAGTGCACAAGACAAACATAGTTATAAAACCATTTTTTTACTATTCACCATATTCAATAAGATGTCGTCAATGTTGTAGCTGTATAAGTTTTACAAGCCGCACGGCCGATGTACAATATAGATAAATTTAGATAAAACTGACTCGTTTGAATAGGGAATATTTCAACGGAATTCCACTGACGGAACATCAATGGTATATCGTTTCAAAGACACTCACATAGGCCACCTAGCGTCAAATATATGCATCAAGATGTCCCTTGATATGTTTCATTTCAAAAACGACAAATAGGTGCATAAAATAGTGCAAATATGTGATTAAATATGAAGCGCGTGTACCCTGTTATAAAGTTGACACCTATCTATCATACTCTCTAAAATTTTATTCAGTTTATAAGTGGAGCAGGATCAAATATATATGAGTTTTTTAAGGCGAGATTGACTTTAATGTCATTTACGTGTTTTCTACACCTTTAATTTCGCCTTGAATAAACAGTTTTGTTGTACCTGCCTTCCAAAGTGAGCACCACACTTGAAGAAACGACATATTATGTCGTGACATAGTTTCCGGATTGACACGCATGGTATGCATCTACACAAAATGATATTTGATCTGCAATGTCACGGCGTGTTACAGCATTCCAATTTTATTCTGTTATCATATCTTATCAGATTTTCAATACTGATTTACAAACATTCCCCATATTCTGTCAGGATGTAATTAATAATTCACTTATTTTCTTTACAATAAGATGATAGTTTCCTTGTTATATTACAGATTTTCCTTGAAGAAAAGTAGATAAGTTTATGTAGAATTTACCTCGTGATCTTAATATTCGTAATTTTGATATTATGGTCAGATGCATGACATATATGGTTTGTCTAGCATAGGTTGTTGCAATTCTAACCCGTACTCCATTATTTACGAATGTAGCCATTTTGTCAAACAGTCAGAATTCAGATTTATTTTCACTTTGCTGTGATTTACAATTTCCATAGAATCGGATAAGTTTCAAACGGAAGCTGATGAGACTCTGAGCAGATGGTATTATTTTTGGCGGAATAAGTGGTTCATATTTTCTTGGCGTCATGAGAGATTGTGCTTTATGAGCCCAGGGACCCTAGACGCCACTAAGTTTGAACTATTATGGTGATCATTCATACAGCTTAGATCCAGATCAAGGGCCGAGTAAATCGACTGGTGATCTTAATAAAGCTGTTTGCCACTCGGACTCTTTTACAAAAAAAGTGAAGCAGACGATATTTTGACAACAATTTTTGACGACAGCTACGGGTTATCGTTTTCCATTGCATTTGATCCGAAAACTAAACATGGCCTACATTTAATTTCATGAATTACAAGATGAATCCCTGCATGTTTTGGGCAGACAGCATTAGCCAAATCGCTCTTAACGAATAAGCAATTAGCTTAGGGCCATTGCTCGCAATTGCACTGGGAAAGTGCAATCTTCTATCGATTACTTGTAGTACAGTTTCTGCCTGATAGCTTCTTAACACCTAATCACCTGCTAATAATATGTCTTTATGTTATTAGTTGAACACATATAGGTTAAGCTGTACATTGTTGGCTTTCCAAGTCAGTGTCGCAGCTAATGTCGCTGAAAAAAATACCGTCGATGTCGTTAAAAACGGGGCATTGACTGGATATATGTTCTCGTTGTCATAGCTACACCTAATATCGAAGGTGAATTGAAGGGACAATATAATGCTGGCGTACAGATAAGATCAAACCCCTAACTTTCAATTGAATATATTTCAATGGGAATGCTTTAACATAATCTCGCGTGAACAATAAGGGGCCTCCGCTGCCGAGGGGTTATGGTCTCGACCTGCAATCAAATGCATTCTTACCGCTGTGGGTTCGAACATCGCCATGGGTGAAAGTCTTTGTGAGAAAGCATTCCGGCTGATTAGAAGTAGGTCGGTGGTTCTACCCAGTATTTCATCTGTGCAACTCATATGGATTTTTGGGGACTTCCCCCACTAGTTTTACGACACGCGTCGCCAGATGACTAAACTGTTGTAGCAGCGACGTAAAACACAAGAGAAACAAACAAAATAAACAATAAGAAATGATAAGTCAACGTTGTTTAAAGAGGTTTTTTTTATAATCAAAATGTTTCGTATTTGAATAAGAATTCAATCATCCATGTGTTTCTAATAGACATTGTTGCCTTCAGCGGTTCCGGACAGTGGACAGTGGACGTCGGACTTAGCATGCCGATTTTCAAGGGTGTTCTCAAAATACCTTACTTGTGCAATATTTGTGATTTTCACATGGGCGCCACAGGGGTGAGAGTTAAAGCAAGAAACCATAAAATAACAAAAAACATTAAAATTCATATATAGGTCCAACGCGCTATTTTGATAAACGCATAACAACAACAAACCGATACCAAACACAAATAATGGTGATCAGGTACATGTATTTATGTATTTGAAATTGTGTTACACGTGCTACGATGACCAAGCCTACGACTCACAGGTATGTGGTAAGCGGAAGTCGATTGTGCGCACGCTTTATCCGTCTCCATGTTCCAGTAAATCAAAATAGCTCACAAAAATATCATCTTTTTAAAAATAAATCGGAGGAATGTTCTTCATTCTACTGTGCGTGAATATATAACATATTTCAAATTTTGACAGACATATAGTATACCGCTATTAAAAGTAGAGATCAAAACTAGTTTCTATTTTAAAAGTAATTAAATTCTTAATACAAAATGCTATATTTTGAACCTGCTTTCAACAGATAAACTGTTGTTTATATCTTGCTTGGTTTGTTTTGCATTGTGTTTATGTTTTCCCGATGTACGGGACTTTGCGTATTTGAACTAAAATTAAAAATTGAATTGGTCAGTTTTATAGCTTGGATATATCACAGGGGTATCCTGTTTTATCTGTTTACATTGTATGGACTCCTCCAAATACCACGCGCTATCTGTTATACAAGCTATATACTAACGACGTTTATACAGTCGCTCGGCGTTTAATCCATACCACGGTGGCCATCAGTTTTTTAAGTGTGACGTTATGTTGGGTAACGTACATGTTTATTGCACCGTTAATACCGTAACGACTATACCGAATATAAACGAAGAACCTATTTGACCCAAAACAGAAATACAATAGTCCGTATCGAAACTCCGCCCTGCCAGGTCATTAAATCTCGACAATTTGTCACATCCAGGGGTACTGTAATACCATATCAAA
>JAULCE010156534.1:0-11867 GCA_032359355.1 Macoma nasuta | reverse complement strand
GGGACTCTGTTTCAGCTCGAGCTAAACGGGGTTTTCGAGCCAACCGTGCTCGACCCATCGAAGTTTGACTGTATATAGAAATATTTTAAAATCTTCTTCTCCAAAACTACTAGTCCAATTTTAAAACAATTTCACAGATATGATTATTGGGTAAACCTCTACCAAACTGATTCAACGAAGGATGTTTTGCAAACAAAATGACCGCCAGGGGTGGAGTCTGATTTCATGTTATGGCTATAAGGAACACTTTTAAAATCTTCTCCTAAAACCTAAAGTCCAATTTCAAATTAATTTCATTGAAATTATCCTTTAATGGCCCTCTACCAAAATTATATTAGTAATGTTGATATAGAAACGATATGGCTGCTTGGGGCGAGTCAATTTTCCTTATACATGTATGTCTAAAAAGTGCAAATATTATTTGCAATGATTCTTTGTTATCTCCTAAATTAGGAGAGCGAATTAAAGGGCCATCAATTTATCTAAAGATTAAGTAGATAAAATAGACATACATTTTAGTGGTTTGAATAGAACAAGGGCTAAAAAAGGTCTCCTCAATTTTACCTCAGGATAAGAAAATTCAGATGAGGAGCTTTATGAATATGGGCAACTCATTCCATCCAAGAGACGCATAATTGCGTATCTATTGTGGCTGATATTTGAAGAGATTACGAGAAACAGAGCATTTGCTCCTCTGGAGCTAATGCTCTTTTTCCTATAAAGTCTTCAAAACCATTGACATTAAGAAATGCTTTGTCTTTGAGATTATGTTTAGTAAGCTTAAAATAGAAGAATGACGTCAAATCTAAATATAGTGTAGGGGATAATGAGTTAACTTATTTATACAAAATTCATTTTCTCAGGAGATGTCCTTAACTCTTTCGCTGCCTATGTCGACATCAAACACACAGATCAGCAGTCGTATCCATAAAGCTTCTAAGGAAAATCTCAAACTAAAGTGAAAATTTTATATGCAGATTTCTCTATTTTTACCCACAATACTTTGATGAAATTTTACATGCTTATGTCATTTTTCATAAGCATGCAAAGTTTCATTGAAGTATATTTGAAGTACCCTTTCCAAGGTTCTTCACTTTGTATCATATAAAAATCAAGTTTTAAAGGTATCGAAACTGTAAATTTATTTCAATATCAATGCTGTTTCTTCTGGTAAAAGTATTTGATCTAAAACTTGTCACAGACGACAATTTTAAATTTGGCACCGTAAGAGTTAATTTTGTACAAGTACATGCTCAAAGACAAACACGAAATGAATAAATGGCTTAAACATGCAAAGGCTCCATTGAGTAATGTTTAGATTAAATCTTTGCTAGATTTGCTAGTTATTTAACAGATAAAAAACTACCAATGCCACATGTTATATGATTATACGGTATAAACGTGCATTTCTGCAGATTGACTCACTTGTGATACATATGAGTTTAACCCTTTCCTTCACACACTAGTTTTAGAGGAAAGAATTTGCTGAAAAATATGAAAATAAAGCCAAAAGAAAAATTCCATGTTTAAGTTGTATTAAAAACATTGTGTTGAATGGAACATTTTCTCCGTTTCCTAAAATAATTGCAATAGTGATCAGTTACAGAGGCGTTGAATTGCGCTTCTGTGGGGGAAAGGGTAATCATGTACAATAAAAAAACACACAAGTACCTGGATTCAAATGCTCCATAAATTGGTAATTTAAAAAAATAATAGTTTGCGTTTGCATTCAACAATATTTGCACTGCGTGCTGAAGGTTAAACATCATTCTACTGTAAACTATATCCTTTGAAAGACATTCAAATTATCAAATTCAGGAAGCGTTTGAATCAAGATATTTGTTTGTTTCTATTGTACATGAATACCCCTTCCTCCATAGAAGTACTTTTTAGCGACTTTGTAACTGATTGCTATTGAAATTAGTGTAGGAAATGGAGCAAGTGATCCATTCAACTCAATGCTTTCAAATTTCCAACAAGAGTGAAAGCCCTGTAATCGGTGTATGAGTATTAGAATGTTTTGATTATTTAGTAGACATATTTGTACTTTTTTTAATTAGTCTAAGAGAAGTAATGTGTTGTACATAATGCTTTTATGATTCGTTTATAAAGGGTGAATTGCATAGTTTAGCAACACAGTAAAGCAAGGGGTTTACTGGCATATGCATTAGATATTTCAGTGGAGCTCTGATACTCTAGTGTGACGGCATGTATACAGTCTCTATTAATCAGATCACCCCACATCTGACTTGAGGTAATATTGGATTTTTTAAAAATAATGTTTGAAGCTGGCTTGTTTGGTCGATATTAATTGTTATATATTTATAGCTATTGATTTTAATAAGTTCTTAACAAAATGCCTTTGTTACAAAAAAGGAAAATGTCTGTAAGATTAATGGATGCTGTATGCATTTTATCATAATTTATCGTATTTTATCTTATTATAGTAAAAGGTGATGTAACTTTGCAATAATTTGTCATAGTCATCATATTTTCTGACTTTCTTTTATCCATGTATGGAATTATTCTCGATCTGTGATGATAGTCTCTTATAATTCATGAATGAATGGCATGGTTTTATTCCTTGTATCTATATGTCTCTATAACTGTGTAACCATGATGAGACTTTAATAAAGATATTATATGTTACTTGTTTAATTAAATGCATTTCAATTTAACATTTTATTTAATTTATAAGTGTAATAGTAAATGTCTCTATATGGTTCTAAACCGTAGAAAAATGTGAATTTCGTCTCTAGAAAAGAGTCAATAAAATCTTAAAAATATCGGTGACCCGTTTTTTTTATATCATAGTTAAGCATTGTTTTGCATAGTCTTTCAAACTATAATGTTTAAACAAAATATATTATTTAGAAAACAAACACCCTTACTGCCGCAAACGCCTTTTATTTAAATCTGAATCGAACCCGAACTGGAAGCCTCATGTAGTTGTTTAATCTTGGTCAATAGGAAATATAATCACAACAACAGGTTTCTACATGTGTCTATATGTATCTTGATCAGAATTCCACGATCTTGGCTTTACCCTTCACTCGATATCTACAATCGTTCACATTAAAAGGATGTTATGAAGAGTAAAAAATGGAAAATAATTCAGGAGGATTTAAACACCGATTTCGAATGACTTTGATAATATTGTGAATTGTTTTAGAATTTGCTATTGATGAGAAAATGCTCTATATCCCGCAATGTTTTCAATAATGATTTTATACAGAGGTGTCAAAAGGCGTATCTTTGGAGTACAGGCTTTCAATAAAATTCATACGTGCCTTCATACGACAGTTTTGTCGATTTTGGCAGTAAGACATGGACTGTAAAATGTTTTAAGACAATTTTAATAACAAACATCCAGGCCGGGTTATAAAGTGCCCAATATTTCAGTTAACATTATATTAACGCCATCTGCTTCATTAACTTTGTCGATTTGTCGGAAATCAGATACGCATCTAATGCAACAAATGCCTAAACAGCACAGAATTATGAGTAACCGAAGATGGAAATGTCCAAACAATATATTTCGCTTGCATACGAAAAAGTCCCACGTAAACTGGTCAATTTGAGGCTTTAGCTATTTCTGTGCTAAACTTAAAAATAGGTTTTAAATAACATATACTGAAGACAAAGAGGAACTGTAAATGTTTATATTCAACGTAACATTTCGTTTAGTATGACATGCATGTCACACCAATTAGGATTATAAAGCTCATTTGCACGGTCTAAAATCACTCTAAAAAAGAGCTTCATTTTTCGAAAAACAAAGCATTGAGACAGTGCTGGCCTGCCACGCACAGAAAGCGACAGTAAGTTTAACGATTACCCCCACAATATTTTTTTAGACTAAGCCGGAGGGAAAACATCTGGCGGAAACAATGTAAAAATATTGGCAAAGCAAAAATGCCATTCTTGTATTGTATTGAAATCATTACAGGTAAGAGAGCATTTGCACGTTATGATCAAATACTTTATTTCCTACAATGGATTCAAACACCATCTGTTACAGATGCGCTTAAGCTATTTCTGTGGAAGAAAGGGTTACTGTGTACTTTTACCTATTGAGAACGTAAGAAGGTATGACTCTACGAGGTTGATGTCAGGTTTGTTTTCTATATTTTGACTACTTTGATTCAAATTCCAGGAAGTTGTTATAATTGTTAAAAGTCTTTTTCAAGCCAAACCATTTGCTACACTGAAGAAACTGCGAGAGTTATAAATTTTCAAAATATATGTTTAATGAAAATCGCTTTGAGCTTAACCTTTATGGATCAATGAACTACATGTCAGACCTGTTTTCACTCCTAACTTAATAAATTAAAATATGCCATTAGCAAAACTATCAAAACACCCTTTGGATCCTTTGGTGCATATGACTTTTGACCGTTGTGGGACATGAGAAGTGTTTTCTATTATTGAGCAAATGCGTCAGTTACAACTTCAAACAATTTCATTGGTTTTAGATATTCGCTACTTTTATCAGAGTATATCCTTGCTGAAACGTCTAGAAGAAGAAATTTCAACAAAGGGTTAATAGTGCACTACAGATTTGTTCAGAATAATTCATGTATCTCTTTTGATTTGAAGATCTTATATCGTACAAGTTCATTTAAAAAAGATGGTTATATTGTCACTATGCAAATCTTAACCCTTATCACTCAAAAAGCGAAAATAGTGATATCGTCAACCAGCTTGGTCCCGGTTCAGACGTCGAGTAGCTCGACGTCTGCTCCGGATCCGGGCTGTTTCACAATCAGGCAGCAGTTTTCTAACTTTCAAACGAAAGAAGATCAAGAAGATGAGAATTCAACTGATTGGGTGGCTGTTTTGTGTTGTATGTGATGTGTCCTGCAAGACCTTTCTATCTACTTTTAACTATATTCTTTGGCGGCAAGACAAGGATAAGTGATTTATGTGTAGCATTACCTGATCACAAGTATCAAATCGTTACCATAAAAGGAAACCATTTGAACCATTTATTATATTAGAGCAGGCTAAAATGATGGACACATGATAAAATTTAAAAATACTAAGATAAGATAATAGAAACCTTTGGTACAAGGAATTATGAATACATATCATTACTTTTTACTCCATATGCGTTTTTATTTCACGATGAACATATCTAATGAATATGATTTATATTATCCGGGAGTAAAGAAAACACCTAATTTAAATGGCTTTAAAACATTGTGTAAATAGCATACGCTCATTGTGAACAAATGTTCCGATTTCCAATTATCTTTCCAATGGTCATCAGCTACATAGGATTCAAATGAATTATCTACTGCGTAAAGTATTAAGCTGGATTACATTGAGATTGCAGTTAGTGTCGTCAGATCTCTTATAAAACCACATATGTGCCATTTTCCAAAAATCGCACTTACGTGGTTTTAGAAGAAAATCGACTTTTCTTTCGAAAATGACACATATGCAACTTGTCAAAATGGTACTAGTTGCTTACTTTTTACGAACATCGACAATTTGTCCAAAACCACCTATGTGTCGCGATTTGAAAACGGCACATACAAGGTTTTGGAAACCATCGTCGATGTACTCTTGCTGTTGTTTAGTTTAAAGTTAAAAAAGATTCCAAAGGCTCTTCACAACTTTTTCCATGGTAATTTGTAAATTGATTTTTTCTTTTTTCTTTTTTCCATGTGTCCATATTGTCTATGTTTTGTTGGCTAGAATAAACATGTGTTGCTTAGTGCTGAATAAACGTATTGAATTGCATTAAATTTAATAATGCTGGTAAATATTTTGATCGTCAACAATGAGTTTAACTGATATACCCATCGACAAATAGAATAAATAAACTGACCCAGCAATTTGTTGAACCACTTATCCAAGTGCTAAGCTGTGTAAAATTAATACTGACCATTGTCACGAATAGCACGCTTTGGGTTCCAGTTGTAGCAAACAAAATGTGTATGATGGGACACCGCCTTAGATTGTACTGTATCTATGGTGATCATTCGCATAGAGAATACTAATAGAAGCTTAAAATGTTTGAAAGTTTGAAAACATCTAAACCTATAAAATAACGAAAGTAAAAGTTGTATCATCGATATACAAAGCCTTAACCTTTTACGTTCCCCTATACTAGTTTGTTATTTATATTTCTTCACCAATTATGAAACATGTTTTATTGTTCAAAAATGCTTTAATCTGATATATAGTATCTCATACTACCTGAAGAGAAATGTCTTCCTGGTACTGTATCGTTCACTGAAATGCAGTTGTTGTTTTGTTTAGCAGAAAGACATACGTGTACAATAAGACTGTAATTGTAATAAAAGTAGTGTTAAAGACTTATTTATCGATATTTCATTTAAGCTTTGGTGGAGCTTTACGAACGCCTGACAGTCATGTTTTATATCAAGTGTAGTTAACTTCCTTCATTCAAGAGGCTGTAGGCTTCCATTGCACTTTTATCCACAAATATTATAGCAGGCAGACAGTGATAAAATGCAATAAAATGTTTATTGACTAAAGCTCAAAACATGAGAAGTGAATAAATTGCATATTGAGAGGATTGTTTTGATTATATTTTATCTAAATACTTCGAAATTTAACGCAGTGCAAACGATTAAACCTAGAGTATAATACATCATATATGTGGTAGTCACGTGACACTGAACGAAACTGTTTTTCGTATATTTATGTTAATATATCAATATAAGAGGTATATAAAAGATGATCTTAAAGTATTGTAATGTTCTATATCCTTATCAGTCAATATCCACTCATGATTTGCTCTCCATATATGTTCAAATGTTCAAATATGTAACTGATGTCTGTGATATTTGGATAATACGCCTCATCCAGATCTCACGTGAAAATGTGTGTACAATCTATTGTCATGTTCACGTCTAAGTCAATACAACTGTATTTTCTTCTTTTTTATTCACTACAAAAATCATATAATTGGTTTGATACAACATAATTTTTTGCTCGTCACGTTTTTTCCTAAAATGATTTCAAAGCAATTAAAAAATTGGACTTTCCTCCTGTCTAAACTTCATCAGATGCTTTTCTTGTTTTAAATAGCGTGTGGTGTTTACGGTTAAAATATGATTTAAGCATCTTGGTGACCTGTACAGTTAAAAAGTTTATAATATTGTCACCAATAATGCCAATCTCTAACTATTATCTAACACTTTCGAACCTTACGGAGATGTTTTTAATGTTAAATAGGCTTGGTTACAAATTGCCTCAGAAAAAAAAGTTTCTTCCTGTCTTAATGCAATAAGTCTCAACGAAAGTGAACTGCCAAATTAAAGTTGTCGGTTGTATCTGGTTTTTTATCAAATACTGTAACGAAATAACCAATAACAAACAAAATCCTAATTTCGGAATATATTTATGGTCAAAAACATGAAGTCCATGCTAAGACACCGCATTCTAAGGACTTCACGATTTTGCAATGCCATTTTGAGACGCCATTTGGGGTTAAGCGTGTTAACGCTTTCGGCGTCGAAGTTGTCATGTGTAGGCCAAATAACAAAGCAATATTAAATTGTTTTGAATGCTTGTTGGCAAAATGTATTCCTACCTCATTATCTACATCGAATCTAGATTCTGAAGCAAACATTTAAGCACTTGCTATGTAGAAGATAGACATGGCTATCGTTTTATTCCGAAAAAATGTTCCCCCATATCGACGGACGACTGTACGTGCAATATTAAATATGAAAATATGCTAACCCTTATCCTGCCGCCAAACAATTAGTCCACTGAACTCTCGTCTGCGTGATATTCTAACCGTGTGCAATTCGCTTGAAAATCAACCTTACTGCTGTGTGCGTGTCAAACAACTCGGATCCGAGCTACTACCAAGCTTGTTGACGATATGGTCGCGATTGGTAGGATGAGGGTTTAAACTTTCAAAGAATATCTTATGGGAAATATGTCTGCTGAAATAATGATAAGATTTACTTGTCTGTCATATCAAACACTTTCTATTTTGATAAACGTTGTTCATTGAAATTGATTAAATTATTTTATTTGATATCCGGGAATTCATTTAGGGCAATGTAGAATCAATGTTCATATAATTAGAAGTAGGACTTAATACTACAGAATATTGCGTTATATATTTATTTTAAAGGTACGCGTCGCTTTGTAGTTATTAATGAATATTTTTTATTGTTTTTTTACTATCGGATGATGAAAAATGGGCTGGCTGGTGACAAGATTCGGTGATTAGTTTAGGATATACAAATCTATTCCAGGTCGATTGCGAAACAAGCTATTTAAACTTATGCGCAAGACCGGACGTAATGCTTACTTGAAAAACTGAACGTCAAGCAGGGAGGTCATTACTACTAATTTTCAAGTTTTTGGTTTGACCCAGCCCGGGATACGAACCAGGACCTCCCGCTCCCTAAGCAGACGCTAGATACAAAAATGAGTTATGGGCCGTTCTATTAAATAAGAACAGCGGAATAGAATAATTTTAATTACATCTCTCTTCTGTCTTTGTGTAAATAGTTTCAGTCGTAACTGATTTTGGATAAAATATGTTAACGAAATTAATAACAGAACAATAATAACATAAACTTTGACCCTTCCGAGCCCCTAATATTCGGATTGAATTTGGTTGCAAAAAGCTTAAATCTCTGATCAGATGCCGCCTTCTAAGGCGGCGTCTGATTTAGAACTTAACGTTTTAACAATGTCCAATGGTGTCGCCTATTGCGGTGAACAGTTTAAGCCTTGCCTAATGCACCGTAATGTGCCACTGTGTTCATCGGCAAATAACGGTCTGTCTTTGCATACTAACATTTCAAGAAGTTTTGGGTGTCTACGGCACATAATGGTCCGTCTTAATTTGCATAAAAAGTCTATACATCTTAAGCTGATTTAAACGCGAAAATGCCATTTATTTCTCAGGGAACGGTTAACTTGTCAAATGAAACCTAAGCACGAAAAGCAAATTGACGGTTACAACATAAGTAGGATGTAGCATTCAACGCAGATGTATTTAATCATATGACTTTTAAAGATAATTCAGTGTCGAAACAATCCGATGCATGTGAGCGCCGCGAGCTACTTTCACTTAAGTTTTTGCCAAATCTCAAAATTTAAAAAAAGGATTCATAGCTTGATTAAATGGTCACGACACCAAATGAGTGACTGTTTTTAAACAATTTAATTTCACTGAAAACATCTGCTTTGACAATAAATTGATAAATAAAAACAGATTTTGTAGAAAAAATTTGGGTCTACGTTCTTAAATGTGTAAAAACAGTCCCGGCAAGTTATCTCATGAAGAGTTATCCCTTTCCTGCACAAAAGTACCATTTAAGCGCCTGTGTATAAACATTGTAGAAAATGGAGCATTTGCTCGCTACAAGCCACTGCTTCATTTCTTTACCGAGTTAAATTGAAATACAAAATTACATTCTTTTGCCTAAATTTTCCTATTTTTGTTAGATTCTTTCATTGTGGATTAGTCTTAATGAAGATTCAAGTAAAACCCCGGTTAGTCTTATTTTAATGAAATCGATTTTTATTGTAAACATGATTTGCCTGCAGCATGCAGAAATTTGAACCTTATCCCTTATTCAGTTAGAGGAACGCCATTGTCCACTATTTAGACGCTAACGCAACGCTAACACATCGCAAACGCAATTCAAGCGCAATTCAAATAATATGAAATAATGACACTGCTCTAGTCTTTTATTTTTGGAAATAATTAATTAATTACTATGAGCATCAAACAGTTTGTAGCCAGTTCAGACACGGCGTTTGATCTGGTTTCAAACAGTGTATATAGGTAACCAGTCATCGGATTTTGACGACTCATTATGATAAATAATAAGGTTTTTCTCTCAATGAATGATCTCCAAATGATGAATGAATTATGCCCCGAATGATTGGAATATTATCTGCTCACTCAAATCATTCAAATTGTATTAAAAATAAATGAGTCATTCTTTTTTGCTTGAATAATAGCAAGCCTTTAAGCTAATGTGTCATTGAATGTTTACGTACTGCGATTGAGGAAAACGCAGGTACATCATGATTTCAAAATTTGTTTTCAAATTGCACTGTATTTACATGAATACACTTACCCTTTACTCCATAGAACGTTGTTTACGCCTCTGGAACGTATGACCTTTGAAGACAGTATTGTGGAGCATTTTTCTTATGATAAGAAAATGCTCCGTTTCTGTTTTGATTTTGCCTTTTCATCAGAGTCATTCGTCGTGGAAAAGTCTTAAATGCAGTATAAAAAGAGAAAAAGATACTGAAGAAAAAGTGAATTCGAAATATAAAATATATTAAGTGTATTTTGCGCTTAGCAGTCATTGTCCCAAAGAGCGGCCTTACTTTGCCATGTTTTGTTTTGATCCCATTGTGAATGTGTTAAAAAGTTAAAAAGTCAAAGGTGTTAACAATTTGTAAAGCATAATCCTATTTTCGAGGTTTTTATTTTGTCATTATTCTTATTATTTTTGTTATTAGTATTGTAAATAATATTTATAAACACTACTTAAATGATGGACTACTTTGACAATCTTGCAAACTGTTTAATGGATTTAGTAGCGATATAAATATGGCTTTTCTATTTTGGACTCAAACGCTTTGGACGGTTGGATTATCGATTAATGTAAGAAGTTTAGAAACTTGTCTTCAAGGAAACTTAAAACTTGAATAAAAAGGGAAAGCAAAGTTTAAAATTGTTTTGAAAACATTGTGGTTAATGCAATATTTGCTCATTATGAGTAAATGCTCTATTTTCCAACCATATGTTTTAAAGGTCAGCTTCTACAGAGCTGTTATTGTGTATCCATGCAGTACGTACTTAGCAAATTTCTAAATAAATAACATAATGTAACATTGCACGCATTTATCATGTACGATTTTTCATAGCCGAACATGCTCTTTATACCTTTCTAAACACTATCAAACTTGTAACTAGAAAATGTGTTCATAAAACACAGATGACCCCGCTTTGACAAAAATGCAATATTTCCACAAATAAAGGCCCATAATCTGTAAATATTAAACATACCCAGTTGCTCAAGGGCTCACCCTTAATAATAAATCCATAAAATTTCAAGTCTGTAGTACAAACGCTTTTAAAGCTACGCGAGCCACACATTTTTCGGGACGGATGTATAGAACGCCGACGTACGTACGGACGGGCGGACGGACGGACAAACGGACAAAAGTAAATCTATATGCCCAACCTCCCCCCTTCTCTTTAGTGTTGATGGCATAAAAAGCTTTATTGCACAAGTAATATCTGTATACAAAACTGCCAAAAGAAGCTAAGGGTAAACAATGTGTACTTGCGTGTAACACAAACGATGCCTAAAACAAATAGACACTGATGAAGTTAAATAAATTGAATATTTACCTTCACCGACTGCTTATATTAGTCAGTGTTAATATGTATGACTCAGGAACCAGACATTTTTGTAAGTAGTCGGCTGATTTGTATTTTGCTTAAAATGGAGAGATCGCCATTACTTTCTAGACTTTAAGAATGAACGAGTATATACAACATTTGTGCAGACATAAACGCTTTGATAATGCCAGATCGGCCAGGGCTTGTGGTTATAGTCTAAGAGACTTTCTAAAACAAAAACAAAAAAATTCATTTATTTTTTTGAGTGTATAGGGATCAAAACAACCCGAAAGGTATCATTATGTTGTTGTTTTCCGGGACATAAACAAACCTTCAAATGATTATTTCATGATTCGATTGATATCATTTCCCTTGTTTTCGCAACTTTTCCTTATCTGTGTTCATTAATATACACCGGCGGATTTGGTCGAGCGGTAAGACGATCGTCTCTTGATCCAGGGGTCGTGAGTTCGATCCCCCGCCGGACCAG